>BQNB010029764.1:0-53856 GCA_026074375.1 Tanacetum coccineum
TGCTAAGTAGAAAGTCAAGGTACTGCCAGTCAAAGATCAAAGTACTGTCGTGGATATAGGAACTATAATTTTTATTCCGTTGTGTTAGCATTTTTCTTTTTACAGTTATAAAGAACGGGATTGAATCCCGTTAATGTTTTTTGCGTTTTTAAGCTTAAATTAGTTTCGTTTTTGGTCTAGTTTTCTTTGTTCTTGCATTTTAGTGACTTAGGATTTATTAAAAGTTAAAAAATCACTTTAGGATTAAATTTTGATAATTTAGGGTTTTAAGTCGCATTTTTAGGATTCCCGTTATCATTACTAGTTTAAATCATTAATTGCTTTCGTTCTTAGCTTGCTTTTAATTGCATTTTACGTAGAATTAGAAAACCAATCAAAATCTTGTTGGATTCAAACATCAAATATCAAACCGACTCTCGACTTTCCATTTGCATTCCTCGTCGGGAAAACGACCCGGGAATATCATACTACTCGGATTTCATTGATTTTCTTTCTTTAAACCTTTTCAAGGGTCACTTGATTTGGTTTGGTTAATATAAGTGGTATATTATTATTATATATTATTTATATATATACCTAAAGATTGAAGTCAGTATCCTAGAGTGTCATCATTTGACCTGGAAGCCTATTCTGACAATGACTATGTTGGAGCAAATCTTGACAGGAAATCCACAACAGGAGGTTGTCAATTTCTTGGCAGGAGACTTATCTCATGGCAGTGCAAGAAGCAAACAAGTGTGGCTACTTCTATTACAGAGGCAGAGTATGTTGCTGCTGCCAACTGCTATGGGCAAGTATTATGGATTCAGAATCAAATGTTAGACTATGGGTTCAATTTTATGAACACAAAGATCTACATTAATAATGAAAGCATAATCTGCATTGTAAAGAATCTAGTATTTTACTCCAAAACAAAGCATATTGAGATTAGGCACCAATTCATTAGGTATTCTTATGAGAAAAAGCTTATCCATGTGCTTAAGATTCACATTGATGATAATGTGGCTGATCTTTTAACCAAAGCTTTTGATGTTAGCAGATTCAATTTCTTAATTGTTAACATTGAAATGATCAACCTATAGCTGCATTAGTTCAGGGGAGGCAAAATAGAAAGTTGATTTGTTATATAGTATGAAAAATGATGTTAAAGTTCATTATGATCTTTGAGATGAGGATTAAGAGCTACATATGGTACTAAGTTAGTTAGTGCTGCCTGTTTTGGTTAATACTGGTAAGCAAAAAGTTAGTACTATCAGGCCAAAACTTAGTACTGCCTAGCAAACCTTAGTACTGTTAAGTTACCGTTAGAAACAGGGGAAATAGGGATGAAAAGTGTAAAATTACGGTTTCTTCGCCACTGGGTTTACTTGAAACCAATATAAACCATTCTCAATCACATAATTTACTCACCTAATCTCTCTCCTACGCTCTCATATCACAAACCCTAATCTCTTTAATCATCGATGATCATCAATTACACCTCTATGGCTGCTCTTGTATCTTGCCCTAAGCATAATATGGTTGCTTGTTTGGAGAAAACTGAACGGAATGCTCAATTCTATAAGATAGTGGACTTCCTTACACGAAGCTCAATTTACTACTCTCTCACTATAAGTCCTACTGTCTCTACTTCCATTATTGAACAGTTTTAGAACACTGCTACTTCCAAAACAGTCAATGATGTTAGTTACATTAAAGCCAAAGTTGCTGGCAAGACTGTATTAATTTCTGAAGCATCTATTAGACGAGATCTTCTATTTAATGATGTGGATGGAATTTATTGTCTCACAAATCAAGAGATTTATGAAAACCTTCAATTGATGAGGTATGAGGGAGATCTTACAATTCTTACTTTTCAAAAAGCTCTCTTCTCCCCACAATAGAAGTACCTAATTCATACCCTAATTTACTGCCATAGTTCAAAAAGTACTTCTTGGGATCAATTTCCCACAAATATTGCATCTACATTGATTTGCTTAGCTATAGATAGAAATTTTAATTTTTCTAAGATGATTTTTGAGGGTATGATTAGGAACTTAGATGCTAAGAAGCAATTCTTAATGTATCAAAGATTTGTTCAAGTGTTTTTAAATAACCAACTTTCAAACCTACCTGCCCCTTTAGATAACCTTCCAATACCAGTCCTTACCAAAAAGGTTTTCACTAATATGGAAAAGCAAGGACTACACTTTTCAGGCCATGTTACACCTTCATTTCCTAATATGTTGGCTCAAGCAGTAGTAGATGAGGGTGAAGGTTTAGGACAACCAACTGAACCTCAACCATCACCCTCTCCTACTCAACCTAGTACAGGAAACCAACCCCCTATGACTGAATCATCATATAGTCCTAACACTACCTAAGACCCTAGGGTAATCTTAGAGGGAACTAATGTGAGTCAAAGGGATCATGTTCAAATACCCCATGATAGTCCTCTTTCAGGTGGTCACACATCTGACAGAGCTAAGGGTAGCTTGAACCTAGATGAGTTACTTATTCTTTGCACTAACTTGTCAAACAGGGTTCTTGCTTTGGAGACTTCCAAGGATGCTTAGGCTGCAGAGATTCTTAAATTGAAGACTAGAATCCAGAAGCTGGAAAAGAAGTGTAAGCCCATCATCTCACATTACAGAGCATAGTTAAAGAGTGTGCAAAGGTTATCTATGAAAAAAAGGTTGGGAAAGAAGGAGTCTGTATCCAAACAGGGGAGAAAAAAATGCCAAATCAAAACCAACTCTGGATGCCTTTGATGATCTTGATGCTGATTTAGCTTATGGTATAGACTACATGGAAACATAGGAAGCTATGAACGAGGGGAGGCAAAGCAATGAGACTGAGGAGCTTAATGTTGATACTGAAGTAATTGCTGAAGACAAGGGTAGTGGTGAAAAAGAAGGTAGCACAGTTGATACTGTTAGACCAGAAGTTGACACTGCTAGGCCAGAAGTTCATACTGCTAATGCACCGGTTAGTACTGCTGGTGTAACTATTAGTACTGCTGATCCTGAAGTTAGTGCTGTTGAGCTTAAAACTCCTCTTACAACAACAAGTATATTTGATGATGAAGATATTACTATGGCTCAAAATTTGATAAAGATGAAAGAAGAGAAAGCCAAGGAAAAAGGAGTGGCATTTAAAGATGTTGAAGATTCTTCAAGACTTGAGAGATCAATAACAACACTCAAACCACTTCCATCCATTGATCCTAAAGACAAAGGAAAAGGTATCTTAGTTGAGGAAGAACCTGTCAAGATAAAGAGAAAAGATCAAGGGATATATCAGATTGAGAGAGATGAAGAATTGGCTCACAAGCTACATGAAGAAGAATTGGCTGAGATTGCAAGAATTCAAGAAGGAAAAGCAGCACAAGAAGAAGCTTCTAGAGTTGCTATAATGGAAATATTTGATGAAGTCCAAGCAGGTATTGATGCTGATGCATTATTTGTAGCCAAGCTCCAACAGGAAGAAAGATAAGAGTACACAAATGAAGAAAGAGCAAAGTTCTTGGCTGAAACAATAGCTGTACAAAGAAAATTCAAAGCTACACAAAGAGATGTTGAGATTAGAAGTAGACCACCAACTAAATCTCAACTAAGGAATTTGATGATGACATATCTGAAGAATATGGGTGGTTAAAAACACTCTCAGTTGAAAGCAAAGACATTTGAAGAAATTCAAGCTATGTATGAAAGACAAAAAAAGAGAATTGATGACTTCAAACCTATGGATTCAGATGATGCAGTAAAAGATAGTAAGAAGGCAGCTGGTGAAGATACTTCAAAGAAGGAGGAGGTTCTTAAAGAACCTGACAGTACTACAATTGAAAGTATGAACAAGGAAGATGCAAGAGAAAGAGTTTCAGATGTTTTAAAGAAAAGAAAAGGAGGTCCAAGAATGAAAAGAATGTTTAAGAGGAAGAAGACAGAGTCTGGCCTTGAAGAATAAGAGAATCTAAAGACTTTTCTGAAAATAGTTCCAGATAAAGAAGGAATGATAGATTATGAAGTCCTGGAGAAGAGATTTCCAATTATTAACTGGGAATCAAAGTTCTATCATTATGACAGACATGGAGCAGAGGGTATCTACTACAGGATCTTTAGATCTGATGGAAGCTCTAGATGGATTAAGACCTTTTCTGAAATGGTGACAAGGTTTGATAGGCTAGATCTTGTGGAGTTATATAACCTGGTGATGCAGAGGTTTGAAACAATTACTCCAGAAGGTGTTGATCTAGTTCTTTGGGGAGATTTAAGGACAATGTTTGATGCAAATGCAGAAGATGAACTCTGGCAGAATCAAGAAAGATGGAATCTTAAGAGCTGGAATTTCTATGAGAATTGTGGGGTTCATACTTTGACACTGGAAGATGGTACTGAGATTCATATGCTTGCAGAGAGGAAATATCCACTCACAAAAGAAACACTTGAGAGGATGATGTCTTTGAAGTTGATAGCTGAGTCTGCAAGTGATAGTGCTTATGATCTGCTTAGATTCATTCAAAAGCAGATTGATGAAGCTGGAAGCCATGATGGAGGAGAGAAGGATCTTTAAGTGTTGGTTTCATCACCACACAACAAATGGTCATCAGTTCACCATGTCTAACAGACATCAAGAACTGGCTAGTCCAGAGCAAACGGCTTCTGGTAAAGACTTCTCAAATCTGTTAATGGCTGATAGTTTGCCAAAAACTATATGGTTCTCAACTCACCATGCTTCACAGTAAAGAGTTGGCTAGTCTAAAGCAAACGGCTCTTGGTAAAGACTTCTCAAATCCATTGATAGTTGATAGTTTACTCAAAACTATATGGTAAAGAAACATTAAATCTGTTTATGGCTGGTAGTTTGCCAAAAACTACAAGGCCAACTTAGTTGGTGTTGCTGAGTTGATAAGATGATGTGATGATGACAAAGACTAGAAGCTAAAGAATTTCAAGATTACAAAGTAACAAAAGAGCTCAAGTTTATCAAAGAAAAGATTAAAGAGTATGCAGTGTGTTTGGATACATCCTCCAGGTGTTCAAGAAGCTCAAACTGAAGAAACATAAAGGTTAACAAGTGAACAATCATGTTTAGGGGAGGATTGGTAGGAATTATATTTTCCTGAGTTAGTACTGTTAGTATTAGTTAGTTAGTACTGCCAGTATATATGTTAGTACTGGTAGTAGAGTTAGTCTTGTTAGTAGTTAGTTAGTACTGCTAGCATATATAGATAGTACTGCTTAAGTGATATGCATGAGATATATTAGGGATAGATATGTATGATCACTTAACGCGTTTTGTAAGCTTATTAGGGTTTACTTGGTGTATAAAAGGAACCCTACAGCACTAGTTAGATATACAAGCTTCACAAATATTCATAGTTAGTATTCTGTAATCTAGCAGATTAATAGTAATCAAAGTTCTGTTTTATTCATTGTTCTACTTAGCAGTATAAGTTAGTTTTCGCATAACTTATATTGCTCATAGTCATTGTTTCTCTTGTAGTTAGTTTGAATCAATCCAAATTGGATACCACCCTTAACAGGCTAGAAAGATCTATTCAGACTGGGATCAACAAAAACATAACGGGTTTGGTTGTACCCAAAGAAGGACTCAACATCTAGCTTAGTGTCAAAAAATAATGTAAGCAACTTGTATGGTTTTCTCCGTCGAGAAAGGAGCTTGTTGACTAGTGAAGTAACTCTCGAGTTGTTTACTCGAGGAGTGGAGTAGAGAGAAGAAGAGCTTCGTGACCGAACCACTATAAATCATCGTGTTCGGTTTGCATTTCCTTTTACCTGTCTCTTTACGCTTTTGTTTATATTTATCGCTTTACTTTTATATTTCCATTGTGTTCATGATTGTGTGGATAGTTGCATATATTATGTTATAATTAAAGTTCAACATGATACAAATGGCACAACACCACCTATCTACCCACACCATCCATACAATAAAGGGTTTTTTGCCCCTAAAACTAGTGTAAGAGATTTTGGCTAGAGGAATGAGTGAGGAAAAAGCAAGGACTACCATTGCTCATGTCTTATACCAGAAGACCATTTAGGCAAGTTTATAAAATGAATAATGCTAAAGAGAGGTTGGAAGCTATCAAATCCAGATTTAGTGGCAATGATGAATCTAAGAAGATCCATAAATACATTCTTAAGCAACAATTTGAAAGCTTTTTTGTATCCAACTCAGAAGGATTGCATAAAGGTTATGACAGGTTTCAGAGTCTTCTAAGTCAACTTGAGATTCATGGTGCAGGTGTCTCCACTAAAGATGTTAATCAGAAGTTTCTTAGGTCTTTACCTGCTTCCTGGTCCCAAGTATCCTTGATAATGAGGACCTAAAGCTCAGGAGTAGTAATTTAGTTTTGATGATCTCTATAACAATCTTAGAGTCTTTGAGTCTGATGTTAAAGGCTCTACTACATCATCTTCCAGTACACAAAATGTGGCATTTGTTTCTTCTGAAAGCACTAGCAGTACAAATGATGTTAGTACTGCTTATGGTGTTTCTACTTCCTCTGGCCATAACTCACAAAGGAAAGGCTCTTCATCATACACTGATGAAGTCACGTACTCTTTCTTTGCTAATTAATCAAGTGGTCTACAATTGGATCATGAGGATCTTGAATAGGTTGATGAGTTTGATCTAAAAGAGATGGATTTGAAATGGTAAGTAGCCATGATTTCTATGAGAATGAAGAAGTTTTACAAAAAGACAGGGAGAAAGCAGCAGTTTGATGCCAATGAACCAGTTGGCTTTGACAAGACAAAAGTTGAGTGCTTCAATTGCCATAACACAAGGCACTTTGCTAGAGAGTGCAGATCAAAAGGAAATCAAGAAAGCGGAAGGATATATGCAGGAAATACTAGATATAAAGCAAAAGATAATGGGAGGAAATCTGGAAAACAAGAGGAACCTAAAGCTTTAGTAACTATTGAAGGGGATGGTGTTGATTGGACTGGTCATGCAAAAGATGATCAATAGAACTTTACATTGATGGCTTACAGCAATTCAGGCTCAAACACTGAGGTAACATTTTGTTCAAAAGAATGTGAGGAATCTTATGCTAAGCTTAAGAAATTATATGATGAACAAAGGGAACAATATTGGTATGCTAAGTATAGTAATTCAAGCATATATCAGGCTTTAAAAAAAAGGTAGATAGATAGAAGGTCATTAGTTTGTATCAGCCAAAATCAATTGTTTATGTAGAAAAACAATTGGTTTTATGGAAATTTGATTTAGATGATAAAACTAATGTGCTCACATATCATAAGAAACTATTAGCAGAAGCTGTAAAAGAAAAAGAAGAATTAAAAACTAAATTGTAAATTTTAAAGTTCTTTAAGGTCCTTAGTAATTAAACTGCTAAATAGTCAGATGAGTGATAAGGACAAATCTGGACTTGGGTATGGAGATCAAATACATGAAGGTGTTTTAAGTTATGAAAATGAAGTTCTTGAAAGTGTATTTGACAGTAGGTCTAGTGATGTAGAAGATAGTCCTGTGTATGATAGATTTGTAAAAGTTAAAGGAATGCATGCAGTTCCCCCTCTAATGACAGGGATCTACATGCCTCCTAAATCTAATTTTGGAATAGATGAGTCAAATTTTATATATGGTCCAAAACAGTCTAAAACTAGTGAATCTGCTGCTAATACTAGTGATTCTGTCTCTTGTGAATCAAATTCTAGTGTAGAAACACTTGAATCTGTGCCTAAACCAGCTATAATTGAACCCAAAGCTGTCAGTAAACCTAAAGTTTGGTCTGATGCTCCTATCATTGAGTAGTATGAGTTAGACAGTGATGATGAATATGTGATTAAACCTTCAAAAGAATAGGGATAACATTGTTTTGGCTTTTGTTATTACTGTTTAAGCATGTAAAAACCCCTTAGAGAAATGGTTTAAAAACATAAACAATGTAGTCCAAGTCCTAAACTTGACAAGTGTCGACTGCAATGGTTTATGCTCAAAAAGCTGGGCTTGGGATAGGGTTCACTAAAAAGGCCATCTTTGTATAGGTAGCTTTAGCCATCTTATTAGAGATTGTGACTTCCATGAGAAAAGAATGGCTAAACAGGTTAAATTGAACAAACAGAAGAGTAAGGGTACTGGTCAAGAGGGGAATAGACTAATATGAAACAATATGCAAAGATTGAATCACCAAAACAAGTTTGTTCCAAAATCAGTACTAACTAAAACTGGCAGATTTTTAGTTAATACTGCTAGGCAAAATCTTTATAGTCAAGCAACAACAACTAGTGCTGCTAAGAAAGTTAATACTACTAGAACCATTGTGAAAGAAATTAGACCAAGAAATAACTTTTATAAGTCTCATTCACCTATTAGAAAGCCATTTAATAGAACAACAACACTAAAAGCAAATTTTACAAGTCATAAAATAAATACTGATAGGGACAAAACAGTTAGTGCTATTAGGGGCAATAGGGAAACTGCTGTTAAGGCCTTAGCAGGTTGTAATTAGAGATCCAAAAGACATTACTGGAACAAAGTCTCCAAATACAATAGTGGATCAAACTCTAGTAAAAATGTTGTTGGGAATAAATCTTCATAAGAGTTAATACTGCCAAGGTATAACTAACAGTACTAATAGAGTTAGTACTGCCAGTACAAACTTAGTACTGCTAGAGTTAGTTAATACTGCTAGAAGAAAGATTAATATTGTTGATGGTCGAAGCTGCTGACTTGAAGATAAGGATACAAAGAGATAAATAAGGAATGTATATCTTTTATATTTATATTTGAATATAATTGTAACTGATCCAAAAAGTTTGGTAGTTATCTTGTAAAGGACTCCTTGTTTGTATAAAAGGAGATCATAGATTATGGTTTAAGTAAGATGCTTATGCTTAAGAAATAGATATACATTTTAGAGAAAGAATAACTTCAGGGTTTGTAACCCTAGTACTAATCAAGAGTACTCGTATTATCAATAATATTAAACCAGTTTGTGTTTTATTCATTGTTCTTTGGTTGTTACTGTTTCATTGATAAATACCTCTAGAGTATCAAAGTGTAGATTCCGCATACACTTTGATATACAAACAAAGTCTCAACCATTGTTATTTTGGATTCATCCTCCAAGGGTAACAAACACTTTAATGGTAAAGAATAGGATCAAGGCATGGGATCAACAAGTGGTATCAGAGCCTGTGCTTTGAGAAACTTTGATCTAGAAGTAATGGAGTTGGAGAATACTCAGAACAATGCTTTGGCTAAGCTTCCCATTCTTAAACTCGAGGAGTATAGGATGTGGGAGATAAGGATCAAACAGTATTTTCAGATCCAAGATTATGCTTTATGAGAGGTCATAGAGAATGGGAATTCATAGGTACCTATTCCTATGACAACACCATCACCATCAGAAACTAGTCCATCAACAGCAATAAAGATGACTGTGCATTCTACTGCTGAAGAAAAGACGTGTAAAAAGAATGATGTAAAGGCAAGAAGCCTACTGCTCATGGCAATGCCCAATGAACATCAACTTACCTTTTACCAGTATGTTGATGCTCAATCAATGTTTGCTGCAATTAAAGCTCGATTTGGAGGGAATGAAGCAACAAAGAAGACACAGAAGGCTCTGTTGAAACAATGGTATGAAAACTTTAGTGCTTCAAGTTCAGAATCACTTGATTCTATCTTTAACAGGCTTCAAAGGCTTGTTAGTAGATTGGCAATTCTGGGTGTGGTTACTCCTCTAAAAGATCTAAATGTAAAGTTTTTAAGGAGCTTACCTTCTGAATAAGATACACATGTGGTAGTTTGGATGAACAAACCTGATTTTGATACTATGGGTTTGGATGATTTGTACAACAATTTTAAAATTGTTGAACAGAAGGTTAAGAAAATTTCTGGTGCAAGAAATGATGATAAAAACTTGGCATTTCTAACTACTTCAGGTGCAAGCAGTACTAATAATATTAATACTATTAACCCTAAAGTTAGTACTGCTACTACAAAGGTTAAAACTGCCAGTACTGAAATTAGTACTGCTACCTTTAGTGATGCCACAGTATATGCCTTTCTGTCCACTCAACCACAAGGGTCTAAACTAGTTCATGAAGACCTTGAGCAACTTCATGATGATGATTTGGAATAAATGGATTTAAAGTGGAACATGGTACTTCTAAGCATGAGGGCAAGAAAGTTCTATCAGAGAACTGGAAGAAAAATCATCATTGATGGAAGCAACACTGCTGGATATGACAAATCAAAGGTAGAATGTTTCAACTGTCATAAAATAGGACATTTTGCCAGAGAATGAAGAGCACCAAGGAGTAAAGACAACAGAAGTTAGAATCAAGGTAGCTCAACAAAGGCAGTAAAGATTGAAGATGCTTCTGAAAAGGCAATGTGTGCTATAGATGGTACTGGATTTGATTAGAGTGACATGGCAAAGGAAGAAATTCAGGCAAACATGGATCTCATGACATTCTCAGAGTCTGAGGTAACAAATGATAAATCTTGTTCTAAATCTTGTCTGAAAAATTATGAAGCTCTAAAGAAACAGTATGATGATTTTCTTGTTAAATTAGATGATATGGTTTTAAGCAAGCTACATAAAAAAAGAGGTTTAGCAACTTTAGAAGATCAAATTGTTAAATATAGAGAACATGAAGTTCTTTTTTCTGAGGAAATTGCTCTACTTAAAAAAAGTGTAGGTCACAAAGAATATCAGATGGGATTACTTAGGGATGAACTTGAAAAGGTTAAACAAGAAAATAAGGGGTTTGAGTTTAAGATTGCAAAATTTGATAAATCTGCAAAAGACTTAGAACAGTTGTTAGCAAGTCAGATAACTGACAAGAGCAAAAAGGGTTTTGGCTATAATGTTATCCCCTCACCTCATCCTTTAATTCTAAATAGACCAACACCTTTAGACTTATCTTATTCAGGTCTTGAAGAATTCAAAGAACCTGAGGTAAATGAGTATGGTCCTAGGAATTCTAGCTTAAAGCCTACCATTGGTTGTGATAAAGAGTCAAATAATTCTAAGGAGAATACTAATGACTCTTTGGAGCAACATCAAAAGATTGATACTGAAACTAACTATGTTAAGTCTTCACTTAAGGTAGAAAAAGATTGGAAAGAAAAGGTTTTCCATCCTGCTAATCATGTTAGGGAAGTAGAACCTAAGAAAGTTAGAGAGAATAATGATGCTCCAATTATTGAAGATTGTGTGTCAGATGATGAGGATGATGATGAGTCTAACCCTAAGGTTGAAAAGAAATCTGTTATACCTACTGCTACTAAGAAAGCGTTTGTTATACCTGAAAAACAAGTTAAAAGGTCAGTTAGGTATGCAGAGATGTACAAGACACAAATACCTAGGGGAAACCAAAGGAATTGGAATGGGAAAAAATCCAATCAGTTAGGATATAACTTTGTGTTTAATAACAAGGCATGTTTTATCTGTGGAATTTTTGATCACATTAAATATAGCTGTCCCAAATATATGTTAGGTATGTTAACACTAACATACCTTTTAGTACTGCTAGGTCTTTTAATACTGTTAGGCCTTCTTATACTGCTCACCCCAAATCAACAATTCATTATGCTAGACCAATGACATATTTTCAAAATCAAGCACAATCAACTGTTAACAGGCCCTTTTACAAGAAAACAACATTAACAAACAGGTGTTTTCATAAAAGGTTTAATACTGGCAGGCCTGTTAGATCAACTGTTAATATTGTCAGGGAAAGGGGGTTTAATGCTGTTAAGCCCTTAGCATGTTGGGTTTGGAGACCCATCAAACCCAATGGTGCATCACTGGTTTTCAACAAATATAATTACATTGATGCACGAGGCAAAGATCCAAGTCATAGTATGGCTTGGGTCCCTAAAGTAACTAACTTCATAAGTTTATGTTGCAGAGCACTTCACAACCTTAAATGATAAAGCTTTGTTAATAGTGGATGTCAAGGCACCATGGATTGGGAAACTAGCCCATTCTTTCAGATTTTCAAAGACTTTGATGGCGGTTATGTTTATTTTGGTGGTAGAGATATGGAGGCAGAATTACTGGTACAGGTACTATTAAAACTAGTAATCTTGATTTTGATGATGTATACTTTGTCAAAGAGTTAAAGTTCAACCTCTTTAGTGTCTCACAGATGTGTGACAAAAAGAACTATGGTTTCTTTTTACTTTGGCTTTTGATAATGTCTTGTCCTATCTCCTAATTTTAAGTTTGCTGATGAAAATAAGATATTCTTAAAAATTCCTAGGGAGACGTAATGTATAGTTTTTATATGAAAAAATAGTTCCTAAAGATAGTTTTAATTTGCTATCTAGTTGCAAAAGGCTACACTCCTGAAGAATAAAATTGCTCTGGCATAGGAAGGCTTGGTCATATAAATTTTAAGAATATTACATAATCTTGTCAACGAAAATCTTGTAGAGATCTGCTTTAAAAATGATTGAGAATGACCAACATGTGTTGCCTGTCTTAAAGGCAAGAACATAGCCTTTATAAGACCAAGGCCTTTAATCCTTTACTAAGCCAATTGTTTTTGCTACACATGGATCTATTTGGGTCCAACTTTGTTAGTAGGTTAATGCATAAAAAGTTACTGCCTTAGTAGTCATGATGATTTATAGTAGATTTTTCATGGGTTTTCTTTTAACAAATAAGGATGAAAATAA
The DNA here is from genome assembly GCA_026074375.1 of Tanacetum coccineum. Lineage (NCBI taxonomy): Eukaryota > Viridiplantae > Streptophyta > Magnoliopsida > Asterales > Asteraceae > Tanacetum > Tanacetum coccineum. The sequence continues at coordinate 12,667 of BQNB010029764.1, forward strand.
GTGAGATCCCTTTAAAAGTTTTTATCAAAGAAGTAGAAAACCTAGTAGATAAGAAAGTTAAAATAATCATTCTAAGTGATAATGGGACAGAGTTTAAAAACAAGGTGATGGGTGATTTCTGTAGGGAGAAAGGTATTAAAGAGATTATAGTTATAGCTAGGATCTCCTCAGCATAAATGGTTGTTAGCTGAAAAATGAAGAATAGGATACTCATTGAGGCTTGCTGAATAATGTTAGCTGACTCTAAGTTACTACACATTTGTGGCAGAAGAGTTTCTACTGCTTGCTTTGTACTGAATAGGGTCGTAATATTAAGCCTCATAACAAGACTCTTAGGAACTCTTTAGAGGTTTTTAAACAGCTATAGGCTTCATGAAACCTTTTGGATGTCATGTTACTATTCTCAATACCTTAGATAATTTGGGGCTAGTTTGATGAAAAAGAGTTGAAGAAGGTTCTTTGTTGGATATTCCTTTGTAGCAAAGCTTTTAGGATATAAACATTAGAACTAGAAAAGTTCAGGAAAACTTGCATATTGGGTTCTTAGAGAATAAGCCTATGATTGAAGGAAATGGTCCAAAGTAGTTGTTTGATCTTGATTCTCTAACCCAATCAATGAATTATGTACCAATGGTTGCAGGAAAATTTTCTAATGATTTTGCAGGTATACAAGTAGTTTTCTGAGCTAAGTACATCCTTCTCAACAAGATTAAAGATTGGAGGTATGCCAAATTTGGAAGGAATGCTTCAATATTTTGGTGGATGTTCACAAGATAACTGTTTGATGATGCTCAAATAGAAGATAAAGATGAGTTACATGATGAAGATGATGCTACAGAAGAGTCTCATGATGGTAACAGTCTTAAGGAAAATGGTATTGCTAATCAATAAGTTAATACTGCCAGACCAAGTATTAATACTGGTAGTAGAGAAATTAGTACTGCTCTCCCTGAAGTTAATACTACTACTCCTGAAGACTTGGTAGGACCTAGTCCTGCATCTGAAGACTCACATATAGAGGACCAAGAAATTGAATTGGGGAACATTCCTCAATCTTATGCAGTCCCTACCACTCCTCACACAAGAATTCACAAAGATCACCCAATTGAGCATGTGATTGGTGATGTGAAGTCATCTGTTCAGACAAGAAGGATAAAAACCTCTTACTCTGAACAAGGATTTCTTAGTGCAATATATGAAGGGAAGACACATCAGGATCTTCATACATATCTTTTTGTTTGTTTCTTCTCTCAGGAAGAACCAAAAAGAGTTTATCAAGCTCTTAGAGATCCAGCATGGGTAGAAGCAATGCAGGAGGAACTTCTTCAGTTCAAACTGCAAAAGGTCTAGATTCTTGTGGATTTACCTAAAGGTCATAGAGCAATTGGTACAAAGTGGGTATACAGAAACAAGAAATATGAAAGGGGGATTGTCATCAGAAACAAAGCAAGACTTGTTGCACAAGGACATACTCAAGAAGAGGGCATAGACTATGATGAAGTCTTTGCACCTGTGGCTAGAATTGAGGCCATCAGACTGTTCCTGGCTTATGCTTCTTATATGGGTTTTATGGTCTACCAAATGGATGTAAAAAGTGCCTTTCCTTGTTATGGTAGATTGAAGAGGAGGTATATGTCTGTCAACCTCATAGGTTTTGAAGAAGGATTCTGTCCTCCTGATAATGTCTATAAGGTAGTAGAATGAAGCATTAATGGGCTGCATCAAGCACCCAAAGCTTTTGGTATGATGCACTTTGGCCAATTATCTCTGGTGCAATGGTTTTCGAAGAGTGATAAGAGTGACCAAACATTAATCATCAAGAGACATAAGGGGACATATCTTGCTTTGTTTCAATCTATGTGGATGACATTATCTTTGTTCTACAAAGAAGGATTATGTAAATGAGTATGAGAGGCTTACGAGAGGATCAATTTTAAAATGAGTTCTAGGGAGAATCACCTTCTTTTGGGGGATTAAAGGGACCAAACAGGAAAAAGGGAAAGCATTTATATCAGTCAAGATACTAAGTCTATGAGATTTTGAGAAAGTTCAACTACTCAAATGTGATGTCTGCCTCTACTCCAACAAATTTGGAAAAGCCTTTGGTTCAAGATGGAGATGCTGCTGATGTTGATGAACATATTTATAGATCTATGATAGGCTTTTGAATGTATCTTACAGGCATCCAGGTCCAGATATCCTGTTAGCAGTATGTGCATGTGCAAGGTTTCAGGTTTCTCTAAAGTCTTCCCATCTCTTAGCTGTTAAGAGAATCTTTAGATACCTTAAAGGAAAACCATCATTAGAACTTTGGTATTCTAAGGATTCTCCATTGGAATTAGTTGATTACACTGAAAGTGACTTATGCTGGAGCTTACACAAAGGGATAGGAAGTCAACAACTGGAGTTGTTGTTTTAGGGAAATAGGTGATCTCTTGGCAACTGCAAGAAAACAATTGTAGTTGCCACTTCTACAAACATAAGGCTGAATATGTGGCTGCTGACAAGTTGCTGGTGGACAGGTTCTCTGGATCCATAACATAACTGCTGGGGACTATGGGTAGACCCTTTCATGAATACTTTATTTTTATATTGACAATAAATAGGTACTATTGCATAATAGAAAATCTTTCAACATTCTTAAAACAAAAACATATAGGAGGCATTAGGCATTAATTTTATAGAGACTACAATGCTAAAAAGTTAGATTCACATGGTTAAGATTGACATGAACATAATGTAGAGATCTTCTTACAAAAAGGTTTTGGATGTGGTAGGATTTCAGTACTTGGTCTCAAGTATTGGAATGCATATAAAAATTTTTTTGTTTTCCCCTAAATTGCCTATATCTCTTGTTTGTTTTTTGTAAAGTTTGTTAAAAATGTTAGTACTTGTTAATTCTTATGTTAAATTAATATGCTAGTTATAAATTAGTACTGCTGGTTATATTCAAAAGTTACTTATAGTTAGTAATGCTAGAGTTATTTCTATGTCTCACTGTTAATCTGTTTAGTAAACATTTTATACTGCTAAACAGAAAAGTCGGTTAGATATTATAGTTTTTCTTTGGTTTTAAGCTAACTCTTTCAGGATATAAGCAATTTATGTGTGAAAATGGTTACTCAATGATGCGTTTCTTTGAGGGGCGGAATTTGTTTGTTCCTTTAAAGTGTTGGTTTCACACCACACATAACTAATGGTATCAGTTCACCATGTCTATAGACAAAAAGATTGACAGTCAGAGCTAAAGGCTCTGGTGTATAAGACTTACTCAAATAATCCGTTTGATAGGTGAAAGTTTTACTCAAAACTATATGGTCATCAATGACCTGTTTTTACAATTGAAGCATTGGATAGTCCAAAGCAAACGACTTTGGTAAAGCTAATCAAATCTGGTTAATGGCTGGTTTGATAGTTTGCCAAAAAAACTATACTTTGTATGAATTGTGAGCCAAAAGAATTAGAGAGAAATGGTGAGCTTAAAAATAGAAAAAAGATGTTGGGGAAAAAAACAGCAGAGTGCATAAGTGAGTTAAAAGAATCGAGAGTATTATAGTGAGCTTAAAAAAGAAAAGGAATGATTGTGTGATTGCTATTTTTTTTAAATGTACAAAACAGATTTTGAAGTTTGTTACTGCTTTTGTTTGGAGAAGTAGAAGTTACTTATGCTAGGCTTATTTTGTACTGCTTAGACCCAAAATTCGGACTGTGGATGGAGTTTAGTACTGTTTGAGCCCTAATTGAATTTTTCATTAATTAATAAGCGTTGAGATATTTGTCCGCCAAACTTATGTTATCGGGTTTGACTAATTGGACGTTCGTGGATCTTTCTAATATATCAGTGAGTTAATCACGATAAACTCAATTTCTTTAAGTCGGTCAAACCATATCTCTATGTTTTCTCTATATAATCTCAATTAACTTTCTCCAGCATTCATTCTTTCATAACCGATCATATCCCACTCGATTACTCACACTTTTAGTCATGGCAAATTTGGAATTTTGTGATAAGCACAACATGGTAGCATTTTTAGAGAAATCTACAGGCAGTGGAAGGTTTCATCAAGTCAATGATTTCCCTAGCTCGAATTCACATTTATTATGCTGACAAAGAAGCCAGCTGTTTATGTCCTCTTTTCTCAAACAAATTTTGCGAGGTCTGCTGAAAGCTACACTGATTGATAATGGAGAAATATGAAGTCAAGATTATTGCACCATTGATGGTCACTCCTCATGTCTATCACTAAAGAATCTCTTTAAGACGACATTCTCAGGTTGGATGATCATGATGGTATTACTTCATCTACTCCCAACTCGAGAATTTTGAGCAATTGGCACTCATGGGATATCAAACAGATTCAGATAAGTTAACTTTTCAAAAGGGTGCTTTTTCACCTCAATGGAGGTTTCTTATCCATTCTATTCTTCATTGTCTTAGTCCAAAGAAAACTGCTTGGGAGCAGTTTAGTAGTAACATTGCAACAACTGTCATCTGTTTAGCTACCAATAGGAAATTTAATTTTTCTAGGTTGATTTTTGAGCATATGGTGTCCAATATTTCAAGCCCCTATAGTTTTTAATGTACTCTAGTTCTTCATTCAAATTTGTAGATATGCAGAGGAACAACTTCAACAAACTCAAGATCAATATCATGTAACTCTCTTAGCAAACAAAGTTTTTTACAAACTTGAAGAGGCTACAAAGGGATATTCAGGCAGGAAGGTTGCTCTATTCCCGACTATGCTTGATGTTATGAAACTTCCACTTCTCCTTCAAGAATCACTCTTCATCCACCTTCACCCTCATTGTATTTTCACCTTAACCTTCACCTGCCACCTTCACCTTCACCTTCACTTCACCCTCACTTGAACTTCAACTAACACCTCACCTAATCTATACCACTGCTGTGTATCATTCCCATCTCCAACAAACCACCCACACACCCTAAAGCAGAACATCACATTCCTATACCCCATGACTCACCTCTCCATGTTGTTCACTCACATGGAAGTGATGAGGGTAGCTTGAAACTTAATGAATTGACGAATTTAGTTACCAAACTTTCTGATAGGGTTGCAGTCTTGGAGGATGACTTGAGGAAGACAAAAGAAATAAATCACACAAAACAAACGTTCTGCTCTCACTAGCTCATTCCTCAAGGTCAAGAAATTAGAGGCTAGAGAGTCAAGATTGGGAATCAAGGAAAAAGAGCTAAGGTTGCCTTTCTGAAGATGATGAAGATGTTGCAACGGTGATTCTTCCGAAACAGGGTGAGGAAATTATCTGATGCAGCAACGTTCAAGAACAATAAGCAAAGCACTAAAACGAAAACCTCTTATTCAGAAGTTACTCCCTCACTGAAGTTTCATTCAAGATCAGGAAGCACGTGAGAAAGGGAGTAGTTGCTTAACGTTAGTACTGGCTGGTTTGCAACAAAATGGGTACTGCTTAGTGAAGTTTTAGTGGGTTAGTTACTGTGGAGGTAAATATTAGTATGCTGAAGGAACTGTTAGTATAGAAGGGAAGGAAGTTTACGTTGGAAAGAGGAAAGGATAAGAAAAGATTAAAGGAAAAAAAGCATTATTGACAGAGCTTGAGCCAAGGGAAAAAGTCTAAGAAAGAGCTGGAACAAGAAAGTTTGAGTTTTGCTAAAGCCATTGGACTGCAAGAACAGATGGATGAAGAACAAAGGGCACAGACTTCAAGGGATGAAGAAATTGCTAGACAATGGGATGAAGAGGAAAGGCAAAGAGCTATGTCTGAAATCAAGACATCTAAGAAGATAGATTGGAATGATCCTTTAGTCATAAGGTATCATGCTCTAAAGATGAAACCAAAGACAATTTCTCAGGCAAGGAGAAATATGATCAAATACTTGAAGAATCTTGTTAAATATACCTTGTATGCTAGCTTGAATGAAAATATTCTCAAAAATCTTAGAAGTGTCAATATATGTCTTTTAAGTCATAAGAGTAAAATAATGTCTAAAACACGAAATTTATGTGCGGGAACAACTTCTTAAAGTTCTACGTTTTACATTTAAGTCACCAAATGACTTTGTATACAAAACGTGTTTTTGGGTCATTGGTGGCGGTCCCGTAAATGTTAGGGCGGCCCCCAAATATATATGGGGGCCGTTACCTTTTCGGGAGCCGTCTGTCTGTTTCGTCAGAATTTGGCAAACTTTGAAAAATCATATAAAATCAACCGTAAGTCCGTAGAAGTAGTGCCACCCGCCATTATAAAGGTAATTGAGTCTACTTTTATTTAGAAACACTTCCAAGACTTCATTTAAAACTTAAATATGTCAGAAATGCAAAATACTACATAGTGGTCAAAACGTTGTGTTTTGTTTTAACGTAAAACTTGTATTTTACCTTTTCCTTCGAGTCGGATATTTCTAATGTATGTTTGAAAAATGGTACATTTATCTTTTCAAAACATCGATCTTGATTAATTTTTAAAATGGGTAGGAAACTATTTTATTTACGAATAAAATCGAGCTAAGTATACATCGTTGTATTTATTACACTAAACGACGACGAATATCTTTATGTGCATGCTAAATGATTATGTGTATTTACTTGTATCGTAATTTTGTTAATGGATATTATTAAGTGAGCATTGCTACTTGTAATTGAGCTACTTATATATCTAAACACATATGCCATGTACACTATTTATTTGTTAATATTTTTCCGAATTATGCCTAATAGGAATTATGCTAAATTTCTTGCGTTAAGTAGCGAAATTGTTTGTGCATTCCCTTTAGGCATAGATAGTTATATTTACAAATGTTACATTGATAAGTGTAAAATACACATATCCGTTTATACCAAAATTAACCCTAAATGACCAAAAACACACTTAAAATGTCAAAGATATACTTGTTTTTGTGTTTTGTGTGTGCAGGTACGGATATATCAAAAATCACAAGAAAACCGTCAAAAATGGGCAAACACGGATACAAGAACGAAAGAGTGTGCAAGAGCTGAAAGCCAAAGTCAAAAAGTCAACCTTGGTCAACTCTCAAAGTCAACACTAGAATACAAAAATCCAAAGACTTACACAAATGGTCCTTGAAGTCTAAATGGGCCCATTATCCTTAAAACCCTACCCGGATCATAAGCCCAAAACAAAAGCCCAAAATCATAAGCCCAATAACCTTTTATAAACCACAGGGGCCATTCCCGCCAAAAATGAAAGTCATTTTATACTTGAACTTGAGATTAACAAAGACAAGGACCATCTTTGCCAAATCCCCAAAGTTATACACCCGTTTTACCCCCTTCAGTTATAAAAAGGAAAATGGCGCGAAAAACTGTTTCACTATTCACCGTCTCCTATAATTAACCCACACAGTCAAAAGCAAAGGGCTTTTCCAAATTAAAGGGTGGAAAGGACAATTCAATGGCTCTAGTACAAGATGGCATGGATAAAATCGTAATCTCAAGGCTCTTATTAGTCGATCAAGCTAGGAAATGCCACGAGGATGTGAGGAAGCACATGAAAATGATTGGGTTTACTCTAGAATCACTCACACAACAAGCACAAATGTCTCTATCACGGATTGCCACGCTGTCAATCCGTGTGAGTTCATTTGTGATCCAAGGGCTCAAATTCATCCTCCAATGATTGATGGAATGTACGGATGTGATTGATGGGAGCGTGGGCAGCAAGGAAAGGCTAAAAGGTTCAGCTTGTGGTTATAAATAGCACACACTCACACACACATACTCATCTTCTTTTCATTTTTACACTTAGTTTAGCTTTTAGATTTTTAATAGCTTATTGTAATTTTCTTTTAAAATCAGTTGTAATTTTCTTTTCAAGTTATGTAATCAAGTTTTATATTAATGAAATTAAGTTTTAATCTTTAAAAAATTCTGTCAATAGCTTTTGTTTACTAATATTCCCTTTTCAATTGATAAGTTTCTGTCTCATAAGCTCATAATAAGCTCAATAGCTCTCATAAGTCTTTAAGCTTATGATTTAGCTTAAACATACCTTAATTAAACCTTAAATCTAAAATCAGGAATATACCTTAACTATTTGGACTAATAAGCTTTGGAAGAGAAGCCTATCATGGAAGGGCTTCTATGGACTTTACTAGCTTATCCTCTAGAGCTTGTAGCTGCTTAATTGAATTTAGCTTCTGTTTAACTGAGGCTTAAAGTAAGTTTTCATTTATTATCTTATGTTCTTTAATATCTAGTTTTATAAGTGCTTGTTAATGTAGATTTGCTTAGTTGCTTAAACTGCTTATCTACTTGCTTATTTCAGTCTTATATCATCTCTTTTTGCTTATTAGTTACATCTTTTAATCTGTTTTTAGCTAATATAGTGTAGATCATAAGTTCTCTTCAATTTTGTCATAATATCCTAAAAAACCAAAAATAGTAGTGTAACTCTTAGATCTTAAGTTCTAGCTAAGTTAGGTTGTTAATTGGTGTTTATTAAGCTTGTTATAAGTTTCTAGTAATCTGGTTTTAAGGTTTTGTTTAATGAATTTTCATTTTATAAGCTTAATCAAATCTGTCAAGTCTAGAAGGAGTGTTTGGATTTAGCTTATTTGACCTAAAAAAGTTAAAAGTAACTTGTGTTTTCATTTTGGATAGTTAGATTATCATATTTGTTTAGGTTTTGAGTTAATTTGAAGGATTAGATTTAGCTTAAATTCAGTTTATGGCTTATTCTTAAGCTCCCTCCAAGGCTTGGATTTTCCGTATTTTGTGTCTTAACACTCTAATTGAGTGTAACAAGTGCAAAAGTAACCACAAAGGTTACTTGCATGTTGGTTCTTACATTCCTGTCAATTGCACCAGCAGTATTAACAATAAGTTAATACTGTTGGACCTATTGACTCCAAGTAAAGGTAGTTTAAATAAGTTTAAGCTTTTAAAATTCAGTAGATTCATAGATTAGTTATAGCTTAATTTAGTTTTAAACTCATTTTACAATTTTCTAGCTTAATCACTTAGGTACATCTAGCATTAAAAGTCATAAAAAAAATCCACAAAGATCAAAAATAGTAGTCTTAAGATCCTAGCTTTTAAATTTGAATGTCTAGCTTCTAGTATAAGTTTTTATGATTCAGCTCTATAGCTTAAGTGTAATTAGACTTGTTTTCAAAAGCTCAAGGTTAGGTTTAGCTTAATGAGTTTCTAGCTTAAGTGCTTTTTGAGCTTTTTGAATTGTTTCCTGAGTTTGTTGCTTTGATTATCAATTTTAGTTAGTTTTAAGTGTTTCTTAGTTAAGTAGCTTATTAAAAATAGCTTGTAGACATCATAAGCTATCCAGAACATCTTTTGCTTTTTAATTTGAGCTTAAATTGAAGCTTGTGCAAGTGTTTTAGTAAAAATAGGCAAAAGTGAGCTCAAAAACTCACTTTCTGTTGACTGTTTCTTTCAAAAGCTTTTAAGAGTTTATTTTTGGTTTAGAGCTTATGTTGCCTTCATTAAAGTTGCTCACATTAGCTTGTTTTACAACTTTTGTTCTTTGAGTTTTGAAAAATAAAAAAAATACAAAAAGGGGTGTCTGCCAACCTCGAACCCAAGACCTCTAGTATACAAGCTCAACGTGTTAACCATCATGCTACAATAGCTCATCCAACCACTTCTCTTTACATTTAATTGTTATAGGCATCTTCATTTTCTTTTTTAATAATAAGTTGTAGCTTAATCAGCTTATCCTAGGGCTTATTTGTTAAGCTGTTTACTTTTTCTTATTTTTCCCTTAATCTTTGTTGCATTTAGGATTTTCCTTGAATTTTTCATATTTTTCCATTTAGTAGATTATTTTTAATCATTTTTCTTAGGTTTTAATTTTAGAAAATACATAAAAAATAGAAAAAAGATTCAGAAAATCACTAAAAATAGTTTTTAGTTTTATAAAAAGTGCTTTTAGTTTTACATTAAGAAAAATCATTTTCAACACTTTTAGATTTTAATTTTCATTTTTTAGCTTTTAATTTTAATTTTAAAAATAGGATTTTAATTTTAAAAATAGTTAAAAATAGTTTTTTGAGTTTTTATGTTATTTTAGACTTTTCTAAGTTTAAAAATCATTTTTCTTAATTTTTAGGACTTAATTTGCTATTTTCTAGGATTTAATTAGATTAAATTAGTTTTTAATTCATAATAAATTCAAAAATAATCAAAAAAATAATTTTCTTTTTCCTAAAATTTTCTTTTGTCCTATTTTAGGTTTAGAAATTTAGTTTGCATTTTTAAGAGTTAATTTTTTCAAAAAGGTACTTTGTGAATTTATTGATGTCGTCAATGACTTGAAAACACAGGGTGTTATACTTTGAATTGTTCATTTTAATTGTTGCTTTTATTTAGTAGTTATAGATACTCAAAAATATCTTTTCTCTCATTCAAATCATAATCCAAGCTAAAGCAAGGTTTCAATTTCACAAGTCGTTGGGGAAACGACCCGGGTGATTATTCTTCCCGGTTAAATATACGTATTATATATTATATATATCTTTTAGAGTGAGCTTTTCTTAAGGGAGACTTTAAGAAAGTTTTTAATTACTCTTTTGGAATATTATATTATATATTTTATTGTGTATAAAACTCACAATCATACATAAACATCTTGTAAATCTTTTTGAGTCTAGTAACCTTCTTAGGATTGAGAGTTCAATAGTGTGTCAAATATATTGGAAAATATTGTCATAAGTAAACGTTAAAACCCGTCACCAAAATATTCCCAACACGTTAACTCTCTTCCAACAAGATGTCTAAATTTTTTTTATCGTCTTGCTTTGTTTGACCTTGGGTTGGTTAAACTAAAGAAAAGATCTTATTAATGCATTAGTATTTAAGTAAAAGAAAATGTATTTTTAAACTTTGCTTGTGCTTGCATTGTTCTAACATACACATATAATTATATTCTTTTTATAAACTTATAGTATTTTACAAAAGATGTGTGTTGTATAAAAATTATTAGGAAAATCTTTTATATACTTATAAAATGTCAAAAACTATACATAACAACAAATAGTTTTTCGCACAAGCAAAATATATGAAAATTTTAAAGTAAGAAATTAACTTGTCATTATTCATTAACCTCACCTTACAACTAGTCTTAGGATTCATGGAACACACTATGAAAATCTTTATTTGCTTTCTTTTAAAAGAGTGTTCGTGTGGGTCAAGAAAGATTTCGAATATATGTCAACTCATTATTCAAACTATGATTGATATTATTATCGAATCTAATTGTCAAGTTTTCGAGTATGGACAAGAAATCGGAATCTTATTTGTCTAGCTTTAAGATTATATCAAAATGTAACAAGAGATATTATTTTAAACCTAGATACTCAATCACACTCAATTGATATGAAAATAACGACATTCTTTTCCAAGACAATAAGAATATGCATCGGATCATAACTCACACTTGTGAAGATGATGTCATATTGAGTCTACTTGTCCAATAAATGTGTTCCAAATATTTGGCAAATATATGCATAAAATACACAATGAAGTAGGATCGACGACTTGAACATTTTGTCCAAAATATTCAAGTAATTTACCTTGCAATGCAATTGGTAAAGTCGTCATCTCCGAAAATCCAAACATAAGCAAATGCACAACATATGTAACTTTGCTCAAACAATTTAAAAGCACAACTCAAAACTCAAATTATCTTCTCATCAAAACTTTCTTTTACTTTTCCAAATAAGCATAATATTTCTTCTTCATCAAATGAGAACCCTTTAACCATCTAAGGTTAGGACTAGGAATAATGAACATATTCCACCAACCATTATTTCACTTTCTTTAAATAAGTGACCGTAAGAATATTTCGAATATGAAGATGATTATTATTCAAACGATAATCAATCTCACTATTCAATCTAATTATAAATTTAGAATATGAACATGAAATCGAGATTAGGATTTATCTAGATCATGAAAATATCAATCAAATGACCATAGATATATTTCCGAGTCTACATGTTTAACCATCCTCGGTTATTACATGAAATCACGAAGTCGATTGTAAGACAACACGATTAGTCATCAAATTGCAACTCACACTTGCAATGAAGATGTCTCATTGAGTCTAAAGTGTTTAAATGTTTGTGTTATTAGCTATGGTCAAATTATACATGCTAAACTTAACACACTATAAGTAGGATTTACGACCTATAAATTTCTATCAAGAAACTCATAAGTACTCCAACTTAATGAGCAAGAGTTGGATGTCATTTCTAAAAACTTAAATTGAGAACTTTTATAACTTATATAAGCTTATCCTAATAACCTAATATCAACACCATCTCCTAAATAATAAGAAAATGACCCTTTATCCAAATTTGGCACCTCCACGGATCGATGGATCCTTCGTCTTAGAATTATCTATGATTTGGGTAAATCGGCCCTATGGCATTAGATTTAAAACATCTTCCTCTTGTGAATCACTTGCTTAAAAGTCTAACATACATGTAACTAACCTTTAGTAAATCATCATTATTTATATAAAGAAACATTCACAAGATTTATAAAGGTAAATAACCTTAATTGGATTTCTTTCATAAAAGACATGCAAAGGTGCATTCTTTGAACACTCTCATTATAGAGCATTACACATTGTCACTCTTAAGCATACTTCTAGGTCCTAGATGACTCATTCTCTCTTATACCTACAACAACTTGCTTGCTATCTCATTTAGTTCCACACATCTTGATTAGGAGTACGCGAACCAGAATTAAAGCACGTTAGTTAAGTCATGTTAGGCCCTCTATGAAAAGATAATACAAACTTTATCTTTGTTACACTTTATTAGGGAAATATAGGAATTCTATTTTGTCCAACATGAGAATGACTACTAGAGAATCTATTACACTAAAAATTCAATTTGTCCTAACGATTGAATTGCTTCCAAGAGTAAAGTTGGGTTCGTGGTATAACCCATAAAAATGGTTGTGTTTAGCCTGAATTGAGCACCACTAGTGATAGTCTCATATTCATTCTCTAGTTTGATTAAATAGCTCTTCCTAAATATGCCTAATGATAGTTTACATTGATGAACTTTGTATCTCATTAGGAGTGCACACTAAGCAAGTAGAAATTAGTTTTCTCCTTAGTCAATCTAGACAACATGCACCTCACATATGTGCTTTGAAGTTTCAAAATGATAACTTTCTCCCATGCAATGCAATTATATGCCTTCATGGTTATCCTAATGTTCAACGTTTATTTTCTTAGCTATTAAATGCATGTCTATTATAAAGGTGTTTGTCTTTTTCTAGCAAATTTGGATAAAATATCTCTTTGTTTATCTAAATGACACATGCTCCTAAATGCTAAATGTTAACATGTTTTACATGACGATTGCATTAAAAAAATATCATGTTTTGTATGCGTCATTTTATATGACTTACGTGTTAATTGTGCACTTACACTATTGTTGCGGTTGTCGTAAAGGACTTCTACAAGAAGTTTTACAACTCCCTAGGCAGTGTACCTAACCGTTGTAGTGTAGTATAGGCAAGACTCGGGGGGTTGTTATCGTTCTCTAGGGGAATAGGTTGGGAATGCTTGATCACGGTCTAACAGAATTCTAAGGGTTGAAAGAAGATTCTTTTTGTGTTTTTATATTTTATGAAAGCAGTAAATCATATGTTGAGAGATTGGTCGGTTTTAGCTATTAAACTAAATAATAATCTAAGCTACTAGTGATAACAATATAATAAAAGATTATGTTTATTTAATCATGTATTACTCTCTAGATTGCTTCTCCTAATGTTGTTGCTTTGTCACACTTGTGATGATCTATGTAATTATTTCCTAAGTCATGAATGAATTACACGAACCCGCCGTCTATTTAGTATTCCATTAAGGCAACGCACAAGTAAGGCAGTATAAAGACTATTACAAGGCCCCTAAGAGTATATTAAATGCATTTGAAATATATTAAGAGTGGATCAACCATATAAGGGGCAAGGTAGTATGAAGACTGTTACCCGATGGTATCCTTTCTACACAATCATGTTTTCCTAGACATATCAACAGCGATACAGACAAAAACTGGTTTTCTAAGACCTAACATGCATATTCATCACAAGAAGCAACACCACTAAGATCTACATCCTAGGTTTCATACAATCATAAATAAACACAATAGAAAGTTTAGCCAAGCATGTTATAAGTAAAGCAAGAACAATAATGAATCAAACAATACATAGACATATTAAATGATTACGATAATCTTACTTGATTAAAACATGAATTGAAGAGAGTATAATAGGGTTTTAAGGCCCTAAAATCATCCCTAACAGCTGCTAAACAAACTAGGGTTCGCCCCTTTCTTTTACTCTAAAGTTACACACTTAAAACCCTAAAAACGGATTTGTATATATAGGAAAATCGCTATGACGGCGTCGCGTTTTAATCGTGACGCCGTCATGAATAGAATATTCTAGATAATGGGATGGGTCATGCATTCTGACGCCGTCTTGAGATCTTGTGACACCGTCTTGAGATGGGTTGTGACGGCGTCACGTGTAATCTGGGACGCCGTCTCCAGCTTCTGAGTAGAAATTCTTGAGAGATGTTGGTGTAGGTTCGTAGTCTTGTCTGTTTCTTCTCCAAATGAGCCCAAGTCATGTGTATTTCCTCCAAATGCCTTCCAAATGCTGAATACCTGAAAAGGAACGATTAAGTACCTATTTTGGGCATAAATGCACAATTTAGGGGGTTAAACGACCCTAAAAAATTATATAAAATAACACCTCATCAAATACCCCTAAACTTGTAATTTGCTTGTCCTTAAGCAAATGGGCTTTTCTACCTAGACAATAGCAATATGAGGGTCATTTTACCTACTCTTTAAAAGTATTTTACAACACAACCTTCTAGACCTCGTAATTAAAAGCATGGAAAGTATATACTAGCACCTCACATAAGTGTTTGGGATTCTCTCTTTCACTCGGTTGTATAATAAATTATAACATAAAGAGGAAACGGAAAATCAACACTCATTACCTATCATAGCATATAAATTACCATAGGCTTGGTAAAGGATCAAACCTCCACCGCTAGGCGCTAGCATTATTCATTACTATCTAGGAGGTTTTTTAAAGGGTTGTGGGGTGTAGGTGTAAGATAGCATATAATGGAAACGAAAACGGATGGGATACATTTAGGTGGCTTTGGGTGAATTTGGAGTAGAAGGGTTAGCAAATTATTTACACGAATACACGTTGGTTTGGTTGCTAAGCCAAGACTCGGACGAAGATATACAAACTCTACATCAATATCTTTCTTTTTCTTTTCTATTTTTTTGAATAACATAATACATTATAACTTGGGGTTTATAACACGTACCCCTATACTTAAGCTTTTACATGCTCGATATTTACAATCAAACTAATGACCCAATTTGAGATGGATCAAAATAACATGGAGATCATCTATCAAATATATGGGGGTATTGACTTAACTTTTCTTCCCCATTATTTCGCGAAATAAATACTACCATGAATCACAATCGTCCCAAAACAGTATTTACAAGGATAAGGACTTAGCAACCGTGTACTCAAATATTTAACTTGGGTTAAAACAATAATGTACTAAAAATGAGTACATATAAGGTGGGCTAAGGCTATTTAGGTGTAACGATTGGTTTAAGGGTGACAATGGTCTTCATTAATAGTTTGGCTTAACTAGAAAATTACGAGAACCATGAAAAAGGATAGGCTCGGAGGGTTATACTAGGGGTATCCTGCACTAAAGGTGAGTGCATGGCAAGGGTGTGGGATAGTTATATGATTGATGTGACCATAATAACAATTAAAGGTTTAAAACTTGGGTTAATCCTAATGCCTCTTATCAAGCAAATCCTAATACTTACTATGCGGTCTCGGGATGCATCACAAAAACAAGCTCTAGAATTTAATATAATGCCGGTACACTCTCATAATCCTAAAGTAACCAATACCAATGTTCCAGAAAAGGTGACAAAACCACGCATACACATCCGTAACGACGGAATAGACACATATGATTTCTCACTCCTTAACTCAAACAAGCTAAAGGTATAATAACTAAGGGCGAACCTCACATTTTGGGGGTGGAATTTGAGGGTTTTTTTGCTAGTAATATAAATTCCTATCCATGAGACGCTCTTAATACTTGGTTTTCATCGGTATGTGTCTTAAAAAATTTTAAATTTGGGTCAAAATCACCTCTTATGCTATGTTTCGATATATTACCCATCATTTTATGGACAAAGCAAATGGAAAATGAAAGAATAGTTTCTAAGGCTTATTTCCCCTCTACACATAAGTTGAACATTGTCTCTAATGTTCTATAAAGGTACCCGTAAAAACGAATAAAGGGAAAAGTAAACAAGGAAAAGAAACTAGTACTCCCCTGGTTTGCTCAATAATAGAGAAGAAACATGCGATAACTGGTTAAATCGTCCTCCAAGAATCGTCTAATGAAAACATCCTAAGATCTTCCAAGATTCTTCTCATCAAATATAACCTGTAATCAAAGACAAAGACAACTATACCAAGCCTAAAATGTGCGATATACAGATATACAATATGAATTTATGGTTTAACTCGATAAAGCAGTAAAGATAGGATGAGAGAATTGTCAAATTCATTGGTTTTGCAGGTTTATAACAGAAGATTACATATTTTAAATTTTATGCAAGTTTTATTTTCAAAAATAATTAAAAACTTTAAGTTTTCTGGACCTGGGCGTTTGACGCCGTCAGGAAAATCCTGACCCGTTACAGGTGTCGTGGTGACAGCGTCGTGTGTAAATCATGACGCCGTTTCCACGTTCTATGAAAACGAAATTTTTGTTTTTGATAAAAAAATTCCTGCACTTGACTCCATAAGTTAATTCCTTTACAAATAGCTGCATAAAACCTGAGATTTGGCAATTTACTCATATGACTCGAAACTGACGCGAATTAATCTAAACAAATTATTTAAAATGCTTGAATTTGGCTCAAAAACCGGATAGATTCCCCTAGACTTATTATTTGCAAAATACCTTTGATTGAAATTAAGACGAGGTTAAAAGCAATACAAAGCATGATTACAAGATAGAGTTCGAACATGATAGAATAAAATGAAAAGAATAAAACACATGACACTCCTAATGTGCGGGAAAAATAAATATTGGGTTTCCTCCCAAAAAGCGCTTGTTTTTGTTCGAGTCAAGAGCCTGACTCTACCCTTATTTAGCAGATAAAGGGAAGGGTTCCCCTACACTTGAGTTCAAGTGAGGGTGATAGTAACGGTACATACCATCGTGATGAGAAGGAGCCATACATTGAGAAATTTGTTGTTGAAGAATAGACTCTAGACGGTGTGCTTCTAGAATTCTACCTCTCTCTACTTCATTTGGCCTATCAAATAAACTAAGTTTTTATCCTAGAGGAGAAACCTCCTTAGATTCTAATCATCAATTATAATCAAACATCTCCCAATTTGAAATATCAACACCTAGGGATACACTTTTTCTTAATAAACTCGGTTTAAATCCATAATGTCTCTTAGGGTTATACCTGGGTTATAATAACTATACACACCCATAGGATGGGAATTTGCCACGTGAGGTGAAGGCGGTGTTTGAATTATTAAATAATCTACTACCTTCATCCTCGAACTATCCGGACTATGTGGTTTAATGGGTGGTTCGGGGCCTATTACGTCTCCTAGACTTATATCTAAGGATGGACTATTGAGTAAAGGTTAAGGCTCTGGTCCATCAAAACTAGGAACTTCCCTAGAACTAAGATGAGTGTTGTGATTACAATTCAAGCCTACTTCCTCTAGTTTTGTTTCGTTCAAAGGTTCTACCTCTATCAGGGTCCCTAAAGTCTTTTCTACTTCTTCCAGGTAAGTCACGGGCAGTGCGTATTCCTCAAATAATGGTAGGGTTTGTGTGGTACTCTTAGGGCTTGTAACCCATACCTTATTATCCATCGTACTTAGGCTATCTACATGCTCATCATAATCTAACCATGACATGCACCTAGGTACCTGTACCCTAACTATATCATCCCCAACTATTTGAGCATTTGGATTTGCTATTGTTTCATCAGAAATAACGCTTGCTGGGTTGCTACATTTTTTTATCATATTGGCACTACTACACAAAAGGCTATAAACACCCCCCCCAAAAGATTGGTTATGTAAAACCCTATCTTTATGACAAAAAACTAGTGGGAAGGAATGAATAGAAATAGGGTTTCTTGAAAAAACAAGTTTTCATAATAGAAATTGTATATAAATTAGTTTTTTTGGGTGCAAACCACTATTTTTACACAATAAAAGACACTAGTGTGTATGTAACAACATGTCTCTATGTGTTTATGTTATAGACATCGTTTTTTATAAAACAACTAGTTTTTTTTACACAATCAAAGACACTGGTGTGTAACAATAAAAGACACTGGTGTGTATGTAACAACATGTCTCTATGTGTTTATATTATAGACATTGTTTTTTATAAAACAACTGGTTTTTTACACAATCAAAGACACTGGTGTGTAGGTAACAACATGTCTCTATTTGTTTATGTTAGAGACACCATTTTTTTACAACAAAATTTCAATAAATTTCAAATTACTTTTACTTAATAGTTTTATTTAAAACTTATTATTAGTTACATAGAAATGACAACAAGTATAAAGTAAAAGGGCCCAAAATGTAACTTCTTATTTATATTAGTTTTTTTTACACAGACTCAAATCTTCTTCTTCTTCTTGGCATTTTTAAATCATGGATGTCAATCGCGAAATATAAGGATACAATCCCTAAGAATCCGGTTGCAAAAAAAATTAAATGTTCCCTCCATTTTTTCGTAACTCTCCTGTGTTCTATCTCAAATCCCGCCCAAAAATGATGAATAAAAGGGGCAAACATCTTCACGGTATCATTATCACAAACCCTAAACCTAAACCACCAATAACCTATCTCACTAACAGCAAACTACTTTCTTCTTGATTCAGTCGAGCAACACAAATGGTATATCTTTCTATCTTAATCGATTGTTTATATTCAATTGGTATTCTTTAGGTTGATTTGTGTTAATTAGTGTTTATAAATTGTCAATTAAGTGTTTATGTGTTTATTATGGTCTGACTATGGAAACCCCCAATTCATGCTTTAGACACAACTTAGTTATTGCATTTTAAGTGTTTGTTATGCTGTATTTGTAAAATGAAATTTGACATAAATCCAGTGAAGGGCTTTTTTGGGAACTAATTTAAGTGATAGAAATGTGACATTACATTAAAGAAAAAGAATTACAAAATTGATGCATCAATATTGAACATACTAAAAAACAAATTTGTCTCATGTAGAAATGCGAGGAGTACCCAAGGCCTTTGGTCTAGTGGTATGCGAGTTGCCCACCAACCTCAAGGTTGTGGGTTCAAGCCTCGTTGGAGGCATTTGTGAGATATATTGTGAGATAGGTGGTATATGGTGTGAAAAAATTGCCGTTTTAAAAAATAAAAAAGAAAGGCGAGGAGTGACTTTTTATAGGTATATCTTCATTATTCTTAAATGGCGCTTTTGTATAACAATAATACCTGTTCATTATTACAAAGAATTAGTTCAACAAGAAAGAGGTCCCTTGATTTTGTTCTGCAATGTGGTCAGCACACACTTATGTACAAGATAAAGTTTCAACTTGGTGATTTTATGTAGGGATGGATGGCCTTGGCTTGGGCCTCATTTTGCACTAAAAGTCTCTTAGAAAGTGAGTAAGGTCTTTCCTTATTGTCATACGATAACTAATCATCATTTGAGACATTTTATATTGTGTTGTTTTTATTTGTAGCAAAGTGTTATTCTTATTGCAGGGCTTTTGAAGTTTGATGCTTGCACATCCCTGTTTATGATCGAACACCATTCGAAGGTCTTATGTTTTCTTGTTTATGTAAATATAAATCAAAAGTTTTATCATTTTCTCAAGATAGCGTAACTGAATTGTGTTTTCAGTGAATGCAGCATTTGAATTGACACAATAGTTTAACATATCATTTACTTTGTATATGAAGATTTAGTGGCATTTGTAGAGGAAACCTTAAAGTTTGAGCATGCTTTATATCCAAGTAGGCCAATATATCTGGTAGGAGATACATTTAGAGGATGTTTAGCCCTTGCAGTTGCTGCACATAATCCAAAAATCGATCTAGTAGTTATACTGTCAAATCCAGGTTTAGATTAAAACATAAGTACTCTTTAGATAAATGCCTATTTTGATTATAAATATTTCTAGTAACAACTTGTAATTATATGTTTCAGCAACTTCATTTGGCAGGACACAACTGTAGCCTATACTTCCTCTCTTATAGGTCATGCATGAATCACTTACTGCGGCAATCCCTTATCTTCTTAGCACTGTAATGGGTATATTTCTGTTTTCGTTAGACCTTTTTGTTAATACTTAACATATTTTACATTCTAAGATCTGTAATAAACTCCGATACATGTTTAACTATCTTAACCTCAACAGAAGTGTCATTATCATCATTTATTTTAACTTTTCTTATCCTATCAGGTGATCTTATAAATATGGAAACTGTCACTGCTAAAAGCTCACGTGTTCTAAACCTTAAGAAACTATCTAACAACCTTACTGAATTGCTTCCTCGCCTTTCGGTAGGAATTTTTGCAAGGTTTAAACCACTTTTTATGCCACATGCCGTATCGTACATAACTTAATGTTTTTTTAGATTTTAATGCGTTTAAAATATCAGGGTCTGTCTGATATTATTCCAAAATCAACACTTAGGATGAAACTGAAGTTACTTAAAGCAGCTGCTGCATATGCTAATTCTGGCCTACATGTTAAAGCTGAAGTCCTACTGCTCGCAAGGTTAGTTTATATAGAGGAGTAACTCAGCACAGTGTGTGTTTCTTGGTAAATGATATTTGTTAAAGAATCATTAGTTGCTTTCCTTTTGTTGGTCCACATATTGTATGTTTGCAAGGTTTGACAATTAGTGTTTTCCCCTTAGAAAAAAAAATAGTATATTAGTTATAGTTTTCTTGTTAGTAACGAGGATAACAACTTTGATGCTGACATTCCATCATTAAAGAACTCCTTAAGTATATAAATTTGTATCCTTCATGGAACTGATAAACAAGAGTTGTTTGTGTTTGTTATGAGAATGACGAGAGGTTTTTGCATCTCCATTTAGAAGTACATAGTTGAGTAGACCGGATATTACTAGTTATTTCATTATTTATTCTCTTTATCTCTTTATATTATGTTCGACAAGTGGCAAAGTGGGCGGGCTGGATTATGGACAGTTGATTCCTTGGTATGGTACCAGGTTGACCCGAAACACAATTTGTCCGGACATTTTTTAATTTATTTTATAAGTTAATGTGTGTCAAAATAAGAATACGATTTACTATATTTCAATTAATAATATATTTTTTTTAATAAAATGAGAGGAGTTTTTATGCACATTAAATTACAGTTTCGGTGACTTTTGACCCATTCGAGTATTGACCGGATTCCTTATAAGTCAATGCTTTAGATTTTACATGTTCGAACCATTTGAGATAAAGCATAACCTGAATCAACCCATTCATAAATAAATTGGTCGAAGTTGCTATCTCTAATGCCCCGTTGACATCAAATATATACCATTATGGCTCAATAAATTAGCTACAGAATTTGTGTGAAATGTAAGCACAAATGGGTCGCATGGTTTGTAATTTTAATTATTTCTATGCATTTTAGTGGCAAGGATAACATGCTTCTGAGTAGTGATGAAGCTCTAAGGCTTAAAAAAAATCTGAAGAACTGCAAAATATGCTACTATAAAGACAACGGCCACACTCTTTTACTGGTACGCAAACTTGATGTATCTCTCTCCATCTTTCACCTGTTTTTCCTTTATCGTGTACTTAATTTTTTATTTTTTAAAGAAACATAATGCTTATTGTGTTTTGGAGTACACATATGACATAAGGGTTAATGGCATGTAATAGCAACGTACTTTCCAATTTGAGCCGTTATCAGATATGAACTTTAAAAAGTATCACAATACCCATCCAACTTTTAAAATTTGTGCTATTATCATACTTTTGATGACGTGGCAATGACGTGGCATACCTGAAAGTCTGACACGTGGCACCATTTATAACATGACACGTCATCAAAAGTATGATAATAGCATAAATTTTGAAAGTTGGATGGGTATTGTGATACTTTTTAAAGTTCGTATCTGATAACGGCTCAAATTGGAAAGTACCTTGCTATTATATGCCATTAACCCATGACATAACAGATGCAACTAATCTGATGCAATTTTGTTCTTACAGGAAGATGGTATCAATTTGTTGACAGTAATTAAAGGCATGACAAAGTATAGACGGTCATGGAAGCATGACTTTGTAAAGGACTACTTTACACCTAGCATGTCCGAGTATAAAAGTGCCCTTGAAGGAAATGGGTAATTTTGTGTACATGTGATTTATAGAGTTTCATATGTATGGAGTACATGGTTGTGCACAGTATTTAATTGCTGTTAGAATTTCAAAATGTTGCATAACATGAAATATGTCCGTATTATCATGCTAGTAGTTTTAGAATTATGAGTATCTGCATCGATAACAAACAACAAATAATAAGATAATTACCAACTATTTTTATTATTAATAGTCCATACAGATTGCATGTGTCGCAAATAGACTGTTAATAAATTTGCTCATTTTGGTGCTTGTTTGTTTACATTGCTAGATCTCAAGTGGTAAGAAAGCGAGTATAAAGAAAAGAATTTTGAACCAAATAATAAGCAACTTTTGATTTAGGCTAATCTGACCTGGTTGCCCAGTGTAGCAGCAGTAACTTTTTGCCATCTTAACGTGTTCTAATGTGGTGCTTGAGAACAAGTTAACTTGCAAGGTTACCCAGAATGAAAACTTTGTTAAATTTGAGCTCTTATGTGAGTACGAATGAAGTGTCTTATCATAGCAAGTAGTACTAGATTGAGATTCTAGTATTTAACGTGTCATAATTCATTTAGTTTTAGTTTCAAAAATTTTGTTTTTAATTGGAGGGAGTACCAAGTTACCCTTTTTATAAGTTTAGGAAAAACGGAAAATCAAGGGTTACTTGCATAATTTGACTAATATATGAAATCTGCTTTTTATTAACAGTTTGATGCAACATATTACATACTTATCGCTTCTACAAAGCATGCATATATTGGTAAAATGGTTCGCCTTGGTCATATGATCAAGCAATAAAAGCAAAAAACACATAGTTTTCCTGGAAAAAGCAACCTGTTATATACTTATCTGGATGCGGATAGTCTTGTTTTCTTATTTCTTCAATTTTATAACTTTACTTTTGTGCATGTACAGGGTGAAGAATACAAGTTGTTTTGGCCCGATCAACCTGAATTTGTAAGAATGGCAGCAAAGTTTGGCGCTACCATCGTACCATTTGGAGCTGTTAGAGAAGATGACCTTGTTGAGGTAATCTTAAATAGTTATAATCTGTAACACTTCTTAATCATCTCTGTTAAAGGCATATATTACCAGGTGCAATGATTGTGCCATATTTGTGTGGTTTTTGTTTATGTGTAATTCACCTAATGTAAATATACCGATTTACATCTCTTCAGGCTGAGGTTGACGGTCAAAAGCTCACATGGTCGACTCCTCATGCACTCTAGCAAGTGATGCCGCTAGATGTTGATTACAAGATTATGCTCACCTTTTTGGAGTTCTATGAGGTTCGTCGATCAAATTTTCATACCTTCGTTTTAAGTTTTGTACTGTTGCTATGACTTCATTCCAGTGACTTGGTACTCACACACACCTGCTTTTATCTGATGTGCAGACTCTTCTCGGTTTTGTCAATTTGAAACTCTATGAGTCGATTAATTTGAAATATCCACCTATCCTTGACCGGCGATTGAAAGCTTTAGCAGTTGGTATGTACTTGTTATCTCGTGAGAAACTGTAAATACATCACTATACTCGAGTGTGTTGTTTATAGAGATGTTAATTTTTTTTCATAATTGGAAGATTTATATGCTTTGACAAGATATGTTGATGCTAAAGATCGGCCAAGTGGAACAAACGATGAAGAATCTAAGCATAGACTCGCGCAGCTTCAGGACCAACTTCCTAGTAACGAACCAGGTGCATTGATGAACCTTGTTGTAAACACTTCTTTTGTGAGTAAAGATGATGAAGAAACGAGGGCCTATAAAAGCCTCTTCTAAAACAAGACGTTCTTTTTGGGTCGTGAGGTAGGATCAATGCCTAGCTATACCTTTACTTCTTTAGTCTTGTTAATGTATTAACATATGTTTTTATTTCATTAAATTACTTGTAGGTACCATGGAGTAATGAGCGTCCGTTGGAGAACAAAGAGTTGAACGCGATCATTGGCGCATGATTTACATTGTGGCGAGATTTGACCTAGATAATTAAGTTGAATTTTAGTGTTTTTCTTTATGGTTATTTGTTGAATTCTAGTGATTTAATTTGATTTGAATTTTGTATTTGCTTTATGTTAAGCTTAATTGAAGTTTTCTTTATTTACTTTAATTTGTTGATTTTGACATTTTTGGTCCATCTAAATCAGTTTATATATATTTCCTGTATTCATATTTCTTTATTTTGATGGGTTAAATTTGTAAATTTTGGAATTTATTAAAGAATTCCAATTTTTTTTAAAAAAAAATAGATTAAAAAAAAGACAGGTTTTGAGATAAAAACATATCTTTTTAATCTATATAAAGACAGGTTGGATGTTTTTATAAAGACATGTTGCGGGAGAATTAGTGTCCATTTCCAATAAAACATGTGTGTTTATTTTAATATGGAGACCAGTTCTTAGGGAGAGAACCGGTGTTGATTCTTCTAATAGAGACTGGTTGCATAACCGGTTTTCATATGTTTCGATCATGGAGATACCCCCTCGAAGAGTGGTTCTAAAACCACTCTTTATGGGCTATTTTAACCAGTTTCTATGGCTTTTTTTTGTAGTAGTGTGGGCACAATCCTCTATGGCATATCATGCTCCTATATCACTAAACTTCCTAAGATCCCCTTCTGCTGTCAAATTGATGATATGGCGGGATAACGAGTCGAGATGTTTAAGAAAGATTTCAATTAGGGTCCATATACTAAGGCCATGATTCAGGACTTTTCGGATTAAGTCTTTGAAACGAGTCCATGAATCGTAAAGAGATTCATCTTGATGTTGTTGGAACACCAAGAGTTGATCACGGAAGAATACATCAAACCTACCTACGCTAGAATAACCATATCTATTCATTATAATTTACAAATTTAAAAATGTTACGAACAAAGGGCATAAAGAAAAAGATAGCTACAAGAAAGCTAATATACGGAATTAAAATCTCACTTGAAAAGATTCAAGCGAGTAGAACTAAGTTAAACAATGATCAAAACCTAACTATTCCCCATGCAGCGGCGCCAAAAACTTGTTGCAGTTGTCGTAAGGGACTTCTACAAGAAGTTTTACAACTCCCTAGGCAGTGTACCTAACCGTTGTAGTGTAGTATAGGCAAGACTCGGGGGTTGTTATCGTTCTCTAGGGAAATAGGTTTAGAAGGCTTAATCACGGTCTAACAGAATTCTAAGGGTTGAAAGAAGATTCTTTTTGTGTTTTTATATTTTATGAAAGCAGTAAATCATATGTTGAGAGATTGGTTGGTTTTAGCTATTAAACTAAATAATAATCTAAGCTACTGGTGATAACAATATAATAAAAGATTGTGTTTATTTAATCATGTATTACTCCCTAGATTGCTTCTCCTAGTGTTGTTGCTTTGTCACACTTGTGATGATCTATGTAATTATTTCCTAAGTCATGAACGAATTACACGAACCCGCCGTCTATTTAATATTCCGTTAAGGCAACGCACAAGTAAGGTAGTATGAAGACTATTACAAGGCCCCTAAGAGTATATTAAATGCATTTGAAATATATTAAGAGTGGATCAACCATATAAGGGGCAAGGTAGTATGAAGACTGTTACCCGATGGTATCCTTTCTACACAATCATGTTTTCCTAGACATATCAACAGCGATACAGACAAAAGCTGGTTTTCTAAGACCTAACATGCATATTCATCACAAGAAGCAACACCACTAAGATCTACATCCTAGGTTTCATACAATCATAAATAAACACAATAGAAGGTTTAGCCAAGCATGTTAAAGATAAAGCCGCGCACCCCCAAACTACAGTAATTATACCCCTCCTAATTCCCCTCTCTACATTTATTATACTTACCCACGAATTTTTTATTTTCCCTTACCATTATTTACAAGTACCCCATCGCCTTGGGGCCATACTCCCTTATAATGCCCATCAAACCCCCACGCTTTTTTTTCTAGAGGCGCCGGTTTTGATATTTTTTGCTTTTACGTTTGTTCATCTACCGAATTACAATTATTTTTTTCTACAGTTTTTGTGAGCTGCATTTTTTATCCGCGCTCTCGTATTTCTCCAGTTTGCCGGGTCGTTTTATTTGAAATCCACTTTTTTTCCTCTTTTAACTTTGTTACTCTTTTTCTTTTTCCGTCTCTGCTACACCTTTGTTTCGTTGAAAATACGAGTCCCTCACCCACGACCCCGAAATCAAAAAACGTCGTATTATTAAGTTATTATAACTATTGTCCATCCCCCATTCACCCAACACACACCCCCTAAACCCAACTCAAAGAGAAATCACCAAACTACTAAAACCAACACACGCTCTCCCGTATATATAAATCACAATAGAACGATATTTAAATTGACCACCTCCCACCTCATAACAACTCAACAATAGTCTAGCTATCCCATATATGAAAAATTAAAAACGTGTTACAATTACGTCTCTACATATGATAAGTCACTTCTACAATCCGCTCTCAAATCTCGTTTGTCATATCCGTGCCGCCGAACGCCTAATGCCCCCCATCCTCTATGACTTAGATACTTATCCACTGCAACCCCGCGATATTCTATATGTCTTCATGCACTCTACGGCGTACTATATTTTTCGTACACTAGATAATTCTGAAATTTTCCTGCCATGTCGTCGTCACGAATCTAAATTTTGTCACAAAAAGAGTTAGAAAATGTTCTTAAATCTCCTAGAGTCTTCCTTCACACATTCCCTTAATCATCATCTCCCTTTCTTCCAAATAATCCACTCTTTGTCACGGAAAAGTTAGATGCAAATCTAATACCCTTCCAAGTAGGTTTGACAACTTAAATATTTCATCCGAAATATTCAAGTATCTTTAACTTGCGATCGCAAATGTTAAAGGTCATATCTGAAAATCCCTATTCAAGCTTTTTGACAACATAAGCTAAAACGCTATTCTTTCTCTTCAACGAAAACACTCTTTGTCTTTCGATCACACCCCTTCCTTCTCACTCAACCACGCCTCTACAACCATAGAGATGGATAATCTCTTTCCTCCACTATTTCTGCTACCACCTTTAAGACAACCTTATACCTTGTCGTGTGATTGTTATATGAACATTCGCAATGCTCGAGAATAGCTACGTAACTTTGTGAATGTAGTTTATCGTATGTTAACCACCATTCGTATCGACATTCTCAAGCTCGTCACATCTATATTCATTTATTTTCTTCTTTATTTATTTCTTTCTTTCGCGGATGAAACACACCGAAGATACGTCACCATTTCCTTCAGGACAATGTTCAAAAGAAAACATCTCCATCGAAAAGGTTACGTCTGAAGATAACATCGCCGACATTCTTTCTTTACCCCTCAAGCGCGAATCGTTCAATTATGTTCGTCTAAGTCTAAGAAATGATGGAACACATTCCGTAAATCTTTCTCTTGTTTTCTACTAATCTTGATTTTAGTCTATTTTCTATTTTGTGATTCGTGACAACTTAACTACTTCATCCGAAGTACTTTAAGTATTTTTAATTAGCGAAATGCAAATTAAAATGTCACTCATTTCACAAAATTCGTCAAAGCCCTAAAATCCTCTCCTGATGGCGGTCCGATGGTCCATATACTTATTCTAGCGGTCCCCAGATATATCTGGGACCGCCGGCTGCAGCTTGTAATACCATTCATTTTTTTCTTTCATAACCTAACACTTCCTCTGTTCTGCTACGAGCTGACGTCTACTCCACACCCAAACCTTTACCCAATATCTCTCTATAGATCAATGGGCCATCCTCATATCCCAACACTCATAAGCATCATTGCTTATGTTGTCAAGAGTCAAGTGAATTTCATAATGAAATGGTCTTATTATCAAACACATTCCTTACAATCGATACACTTACAAACCATCACTTCATAATAAATCCCTTCACATACAAATCCTGGTCCTGACATCTCACATACGTCTTTTCTCAATTCTATTAGTCTCTTATCTTCTAAGCGGTTCTTCTCACTTTCAATGGTCTTTTCATTCCTAAACGTTCCTTTTCGCTTCTAATATATCTTCTCACCTCTAACGTTTCTTCTCACTTCTAAACGTTTCTTTTCTCTTTTAATAGTCTTGTTACTATTAAAATTCCTCTTACATTTCTTGATAACTTAATTATTTCATCCAAAATATTTAAGTAATTTGCGAAATGCAAATGTCACTCCTTCACTAAACTTTTCACTTTCTAGAAAGTGAAGAACATAAAGAAGATATTCAATCTTCAAGTGTTATTGAGTCACCACATTGTTGAGTCTCTTTCTATTCTTCCTCCATGAAAGAGCCACCACCTCATTTCTCATACCCACCTTTGCTCCTCAAAAAACACCAAACTAATATTTGAATCACAATCATCTACCTTTGTCGCGATAGGATCACATGCACATCAATTGTTAGTGCAAATGATATATCAATCATTTCTGACAACCTCTTGTCAACACCTTCCTTCTTTAGTCTCGCTCATCTTCCCTACTTTTTATCCTTTTAAAGTATATATTTTAAATTATATATTTTGGCATATCTCGCCAAGATGTTAAGTGTCATTCATCTCCCTTTAAAAGATCATCCTCATAATATTTGTGTGTCAACCAATGAATGAATCTCACTCTCGTTTATTAAAAGTTGGTCAAATCTTAGTCCTTAAACATATGTCTCAATTATTTTTATTTCATCATTTAGGTTGATTGCATGTGTCTAGTTTCTAATTCTCTTTCAAAGTGTCAATACTTTAGAATCATAACACCTAAAAGTGCATGCCTAGTTCCCCGCTAACAACTTGATATATATATATATATACATATATATATATATATATATACATATATATATGTATACTTGTCAACTAACTTTGTTTTGTAGCATACATCCATATCTTGATTCTTTGGTGCCCCAAACAAGGGGGAGCATACACCGAGGGGGAGCACTTGCAAGCGTTCTACTCATTTAAATTACACTTATCGAACTTCTTGAGCTTCGATGGTAATTTATTTGATCCATGGATCCGTTAGAGTCAATATACAAGGAATGTAATTATCATGGGGATGCAATGAGCAAGGGGAGATCGAAGATATGTGGGTAAATAGCATGGAGTTGGTTAAACCGTGATGATAGAAGACTTTACTGGGATGATGAAAGCTCACCTTTTATAGGAAGATAGGCTTAAGGATTTTCAAATATGATAAAGGGTTCATTCTTACTCCAAATACTTCACCTCATCCACTTCAAAATCACCCTCAACCTTAAGGTCCTCTTCTCATACCTTCAATTTATATATTTGAAGTACCTACTTTCTTTTCATGCCTTCTTCTTATCTATCATGACCTCCTCTGAATTATCCAAGAAACACAAAACCGCCTCAACTTTATTTCTTACATTTTCTTCTCATTCCTCCAACCTATATACTTTGAGCACCTACCTTTTTCTCATTCCTTCAACCTATACACTCGAAGTACCTACCTTCTTCTCTTGCCTATTCACCTCTTATGACCTTTTCTAAACTATCCAAGAAATACACAATCACCTTCACCTTTATATCTCATATCTTCTCCTCATACCTTAAACCTATATACTCGAAGAACCTACCTTCTTCTCATTCCTCCAACGTATATACCCGAAGCACATACCCTCTTCTCATGTCTTCTTCTCAAACCTTTAACCTATATGCTCCAGCCATTATCCACATAATACCTTTTTGCTTCGACAAAAGGGGGAGAAGGGAGTGTAAACGAGTAACTTTTAAACTTTACTATGTGCTATAGTTTACATATTTTGTCATCATCAAAAGGGGGAGATTGTTAGTGCAAATATTACGATATTTAATCTATACGATCTCTTTATGTTTTGCTGATGACAAACGTGTGACTTATAATACGTAACGTAAAGTGCGCAAAGATACCTGCGAATCAACAAATACAGTCAATGCATAACATCATCTACATCTCATTCGATCACTCAAGTCTACATCAACATCGACATTTGTTATACACCGACCAAATCACGTAAGGTATGAACACACAGACAATTAAAACTTGTAGGATGATCAAAAGAAATAAGTTTTTGTCTTAAACTTTATATTTTTATAAATACAACAAAACAATTTCTCAAAATTTATTTAGAAAAAATATTTTTAAATTATAAAGAAATGTTTTATGTGGTAATTATTTCAAATTTCAAATATGGTCATTTCCCCCTAAAGCAAGTTAGTTTTTTCCACCAATATTCCTTCACACAAAAAGACACAAAACCGGAGCGCCCTTCGGGGGCGTTATTACCCTTAACAATTGGTGCCCCCCCTTACATACTACTGGGTGGCCCCCAATACTCGGGGGCCGCCGCAGTCCTGACATACTTTTTTTTAGCTCCTATAAATAGTGGGTCACTTCCAACTATTTTCACAACATTTTTGCACAGATTTTTCAGTTCTTTCTCTCTCTAAATCTCACTACATCTTTCTACATCTCTAATCATTTAACTTGTTTAATCTTGCTTAAATGTGATCCAATCTTCTATCCTTTCCTTCTTCCCTCATGTGCAAGAGAAGAACTTTTGTCATCGTCAAGATACGAAGTTATGTAGTCTAGTTAGTCCATTTTTAATACTTGTTACATATAGATTGAGTCCATGTCTTTCATTCTTGTGTACTTGTGTAGATCCGGATAGTGTATAAATCCGGAAGTGTTGATGGTGTGTCGGTTAGTATTTTGGTCCTCAAAATAGAAGTACGGGTGGTAGATTGGTTCTAGCTAAGATTAGGACTCGACATCTAGCTTAGTGTTAAAAAATAATGTAAGCGACATGGTTTATATGTTTAGGCCTTAAAACACAAAGTTTGTTATGTTGGGAAATAAAACATAACGGGTTTGGTTGTACCTAAAGAAGGACTCGACATCTAGCTTAGTGTCAGAAAATAATGTAAGCAACTTGTATGGTTTTCTCTGCCGAGAAAGGAGCTTGTTGACTAGTGAAGTAACTCTTGAGTTGGGTACTCGGGGAGTGGAGTAGGGCGAAGAGAAGCTTCGTGACCGAACCACCATACATCATCGTGTCCGGTTTGCATTTCCTTTTACCAATCTCTTTATGATTTTGTTTACATTTATCGCTTTACTTTTATATTTCCATTGTGTTCATGATTGTGTGGATAGTTGCATATATTGTGTTATATGTGATTGTGTATTACTTTATAGTTGATATTGTGGTTGAGCTTGTATTGTTAAGATATGCGATATTATTGTAAATCTATTATCGACACTTCTCATATTGCGTCTAACTTGATTGGCAATTTGATACAAAAGAATTAAAGTTTTTAAATGAAAACGTATTCATCCCTACCCCCTCTATGGTTTCCACATAAAAATTTGTGTCAATAAATGTAAAAATAATATATAAGTGAAAAAAAAGTCAAGGGATTAAAGGTGAAAGTTAACGCAAGTAACATGGACCATTCATGTAGTTTTATTAAGTGGTAACCGGTTCAACCTGCAAGTAGCCGGTTATATTATGTATTTCGTTCAAACTTTGCAACTACTTAAGCGATATTAATAATTGAATTAGTTGGTTACATATTTCGTTATTTTTGAAAAAGTTTGTTGCGTATCTATAGATTTCACCCTTTTAAAGATATATATTGTTAGAAATTATTAGGGATGGCAATCAACTCGTGTTCGGTTTAACTTGTTCGGGTTGGCGGTTTATTAAAACCTTTACTCAAACACGACCCATTTATTAATCATGTCAAGAACCTCATCCTAAACTCAGACCAGCTTAACACGTTTAACCCGTTTAAATAAACAGGTCCAACGGTGAATAAGATTAGTGGTTTGTCGATTTAATTAATTTAAATGCAAAAATGATATAAGGATAAAAATAAGATAAACATAACATACAATAATTATGCTACAATTTCAATGATATCTGACTTATAATCGTAATTCACTCATATTAAGTACATTACAAAATATATTTAATCCAAATCCAACATAAAATCCAAGTTATATATATTTAGAGGCTTAAATTGTTAGACCAATTCAGTGCTCAATGATCTGTGAGGATTTGAATAGAAAATATCCTGAGTGTTAAATAACCTTTAACATTACTCAGGTCACTGTCATTCAGTGAGTTAGTTGCCTTTAAGTGGTCAATCAGAGTCTATGGAGAAAGACTCGTCATTCAGTGAGGCGTTACTTAGTGAATGAAGTCCCTGAACTAAAGAAGAAGGTGATGGGTTCAATGAGTTGTGGCAATAAGCTCACTGAACCCCATACGATCTCCTCCGACATAAAGAAGACCTAAAAACTTAAAGACTAAAGATTGGGCGGGATAAGTTTAAAGGGATAAGATCAAGTACTTATCCCCTTAAGTCAAATTATCCTAAAATGGGTATAAGAACAAGGTTAGTGTCATCACTGACCTTTAGAAAGTGTGTTGTCCCCTTACCTAGAATAGGAATATATAATAGAGACAAATATACGAATGTACTTGTCCAATCAACTTGGAGACATGCACTTATCACCCACATGGTTCTTACACATCCTAGCACTATAAACATGATCACTTGTAAAGAAGTAGGGTTTTACGTTTGTGCACTTAATGTTTATCATTCACAAACTCCTTACTCCTCCAAATACACTAAGCACCTGAATAATCAGTGTTTAGCTTAGTTGTTAACTCTTGTAATACTTTGTTTTACAATGAGTTATTAGAGAGAAGATCACATATACTTACATTATCATTCAATCTCTATTGTTGTTCCGCAAACAACGTGGTTTAATTCTTTAATAAAATGATAAAGAGTTAACCCTTGAAAGTTTTGTGCTTTAATTTAAAGTCTTTTATATTAGAACAAAAATTTATTTCATTACATTACTTTTAACATGCGCTAGTTTATTGTAACTTTCTAGTTATTAGTAAAATAGTATAACGGGAACAACAAGTGGTATCAGAGCAGTGTTGATTTATAAAACTATTTTCATACAATGTTTAAAAGTTTTTAAAATCAATATCCTACCATGGATGAAAGTAATGTACCCTAATTGGTCGATAAAAAGGGAGGTAGTTATTCTTTTATTGCTCCTCGACTGGAAGTTGGAATATGCAATAATTTAGAAAAGTGCATGCTTTGCTACTTAACTGGAATGGAACCCTAATACATCATTTGTATTAAGGATGGTCCTTTCCAACCCAAGACTACTGAAGGTGCTAACAAACTTCAAGCATAATGGTGAAATGATAAGAGGAGGGTGGTCAATCAAGACCAACGCCTTAAAAGCATCATTATATCATGCCTACTTGATGATATAATGGTGTCAATCATTAGCTGTGAGACAACTAAAGATACTTGGACCGACTTGGTTCACAGCTTTAAAGGCCCCTTAGATACCAAGGAAAATAAGATCGTGGATCTAAAACTTTGGTATAATACCCACTGATAGTCTTTCTCACACCTATACCCATTACAAGACTTTGCTTAATGAGCTATCAAATGATGGTGTAAAACTGTCTAAGCATAAAATCAATGTTAGTTTTGTGAATAGTCTCCCTGAGAAGTGGATAAGCTTCTCTCAAGGACTGAGAAATGCTAATCATGTTCAGACCCTTGACCATGCTGACAACTATGAGAGGTTTATATATGAACACAACCTAATCTTAAGGAGATACCTTAAGTCCATAAAGGCCCTAATAACTACACCCACAATTTCTCTTATATCAATTGCTTTCTTTTCTAACAATGTTATTCAGGATTTTCAAGAGAATTCTGATGATGATGTTGATGAGAGAACTAGTGAGGAATATCTAAGGGATTTAGATATTGAGTTTCATGAGAGAGCCCTTTTGGCTGGGTCAAAATGTTTTATAAAAAGAAGAAATAAAATTTCAGAATCTAAGGCAGATAAAAACACTAAGTGTTATAAAT
Source organism: Tanacetum coccineum (assembly GCA_026074375.1). Classification (NCBI taxonomy): domain Eukaryota; kingdom Viridiplantae; phylum Streptophyta; class Magnoliopsida; order Asterales; family Asteraceae; genus Tanacetum; species Tanacetum coccineum. The sequence continues at coordinate 47,037 of BQNB010029764.1, forward strand.
GTGGTAAAAAAGGTCATTTTGCAAAATATTGTTTTTTAAAAATGTTTGTCCCTTCTTACAAATCCTGAGTGTCAAAATTTTCTTGAGGGTCAAGTAAGGTTCAACCAAGGTTTACACCTAAACTCATTCTGTCTTCTTCACAAGTTTAAAATACTCAAACTGATCAAAAGGTTCAAAAAGATTATAAGACTGAGTACAAGAAGATGAAAGCCAAACTTGCACTTCTTAAGGCTGGATCTTCAAGTACTCAGACTGCTAAACCTTTTCAAACTAAAAATAAAGGTCTTGTAGCTAAAACTTTTGATTGGCATAAAGAGGAGGTATCTTATGATGAAGAAATGGTTCAAGTTAAAGTGTTGATGGCTCGTGCCGATGATGAGCTTGTTGTTGATAAAAACCATGCTAGGAATGGTGAATGGATTGACATCACCATGAAAAAGTTAAACATTCTTCTATTAATGGATGAAGATGTTGATTTGCAAACTTAACTTAAATACATTAACATTGACCTTAAGTTTATAGAAAATCAAAGACTAAATTTGTTCTCAAAATATAACAAACTTGTTTTTGAATTGAACAAATGTACAGATAACTTACGTGTATTCAAACAAGCTAAACTAGAGACTGTTACATTTCAAATTCAAAACACTAAACTTATAAAACAAAATCATGCTATTTAGGTTAACTTAAGGAAGAAAATCGTGTTAATGAAAAATGGTTAAACAATTCAAATAAAGTAAGTCAATGCATAAACGAACAAATTCCTAATAAAAAAAACTAAATTCTTAGAATTAATCAGCTCACTGAAGCATCATCCAAAAATGATGTAAATGAGAATGCCTTCATACCTGCCTCAATGGGTTATGATCATGAGATGATTCTTAAATCCAAAGATTGGGTTGAAAGATATAATCCTGACAGTAAACTACCAAACTTCAATACTAGAAGAATTTTGGTTTCTGAAAATCAGGCTGTCACTGAGAGTCTTAGACTCACTGAGGCACCTAATAATCCTGATTCTTCTAAAGAATCAGGATCAGAACCTCGAACTCCCTTAGCTTTATTGAAATTTCTTCAGGGGGCTTCTCCAAGCTCAGACGTCATGTTGATCCCAATCTGAATAGATCTTTCTAGCCTGTTAAGGGTGGTAGCCAATCTGGATAGATCCAAACTAACTACAAGAGAAACAATGACTATGAACAATATAAGTTATGCGTAAACTAACTTATACTGCTAAGAAGAACAATGAATAAAATAGAACTTTGATTACTATTAATCTGCTAGGTTACAGAATACTAACTATGAATATTTGTGAAAACTTCTTTTTCTAACTAGTGTCGTAGGGTTCCTTTTATATACCAAGGAAACCCTAATGGGCTTACAAACCGTGTGAAGAGATAATGCATATCTATTCATATTATAACTCATGCATATCTCCCAACAGTACTAACTAATATATGATAGTAGTACCAACTTACTACTAACAGTACTAACTCTACTACTAGTACTAACAGATGTACTGGAAGTACTAACTAACTAACACAAATAGTACTAAGTCAGGAAAACATAATTTCTAACAATCCTCCCTTAAACATGATGTTTACTTGTTAAGCTTCAAGTTTCTTCAGTTTAAGCTTCTTGATCACTTGGAGGATGTATCCAAACACATAACTATTCTTTAATGTGCTCTTTGATGAACTTGAACTCTTTTGTGACTTTGTAATATTTAACATTCATTAGCTTCCAGTCTTTGTCATCTTTACAGCATCTCAGCAACTCAGCAACACAGCAACACAGCAATACCAACTAAGTTGGCCTTGTAGTTTTTGGTAAACTACCAGCCATAAACGGATTTGATGTTTCTTAACCAGTAGCCGTTTGCTCTGGAATAGCCAATGCTTCATTGCAATAAGATGGTGCATTGATAACCATATAGTTTTGGGCAAACTATCAACCATCAACGGATTTGAGAAGTCTTTACCAAGAGTCGTTTGCTTTGGACTAGCCAACTCTTTACTGTAGCCAGTTCTTGATGTCTGTTAGACATGGTGAACTGATGACCATTTATTGTGTGGTTATAAAACCAACACTTAAATATCCTTCTCACTTCCATTATAGCTTCCAAATTCATCAATCTGCTTTGAATGGATCTAAGCAGATTATAAGCACCATCACTTGCAGACTCAGCTACCAACTTCAAAGACATCATCTTCTCAAGTGTTTCTTTTGTGAGTGGATACTTCCTCTCTGCAAGCATATGAATCTCAGTACCATCTTCCAGTATCAAAGTATGAACCTTATAATTCTCATAGAAATCCCAGCTCTTAAGATTCCATCTTTCTTTATTCTGCCAGAGTTCATCTTCTGCATTTGCATCAAACATTGTCCTTAAATCTCCCCAAAGAACTAGATCAAAACCTTCTGGAGTAGTTGTTTCAAACCTCTGCATCACCAGGTTATATAACTCCACAAGATCCAGCCTATCAAACCTTGTCACCATCTCAGAAAAAGTTTTAATCCATCTAGAGCTTCCATCAGATCTAAAGATCCTGTAGTAGATGCCCTCTGCTCCATGTCTGTCATAATGATAGAATTTTGATTCCCAGTTAATAATTGGAAATCTCTTCTCCAGGACTTCATAATCTACTATTCCTTCTTCATCTGGAACTATCTTCAGAAAAGTCTTTAGATGCTCTTCTTCTTCAAGGTCAGAATCTGTCTTCTTCCTCTTAGACATTCTTTTCATTCTTGAACTTCCTTTTTTCTTCTTTGAAGCATCACTATCAGCATGTGTTTGCTTCCTTGCCTTCTTTCTTGCTTTCATCTTTAATATTGTACCTGGTCTCTTCCTGGTACTCTCCTCAACTTCTTCTTGCTTAGCTTACATTTTAGTACTGTTAGGTTCTTCAAGAACCTTCTCCTTCTTTGAAGTATCTTCACCAGCTGCCTTCTTATTCATCTTCTCTATCAATCTTTCATCTTTAGGAGAACTAATAGGAACAAAGTCTTGAATAAACTTCTTTGCTTTTTCATATAAAACTTGAACTTCTTCAAACTTCTTGTTTCTTAGTTTACTGTGTGTATGTCTTCCCACATACTTTAAGAAAGTTATCATCTGATTTCTTAACTGAGTTTTAGTGAGAGGTTTGCCTGATAGCTACTGCTCTTTTTTCTAGAAGAAACTTCCTCTAAGCTGCAATAGTATCATGCAAAAATTTAGCTCTTTGTTCAATAGTGAATTGTTCCCTTTCTGCCTCTTGAAGTCTTTCAGCTAAAAGTGTATCTGCATTCATCCTTGCTTGGATTTCATCAAACTCGCTAGCTAAGACAGCCTGAGTAGCTTCTTCAGCAGCAACCCTTTCTCTTTCTAACTCTGCTTGTAATTTAGCATTAACTTATCTTGCAACCTCTTCATCCATAGCCAATTGAGCTGCATCCAAGTCACTTTTCTTTAGCTTTTTTGCAGGCTCAGGCTCCTATTCAAGAACACCTTTGCCTTTATCTTTAGGGTCTATTTTTGGAAGTGGCTTCAAAGTTAAAACTGATCTTGCAGGCCTATCAGATTCTTCAACTTCTTTAATAGCCACTCCTTTCAGCTTTGCCTTGTCATCCTTCATTTTCACCAGAGTTCCAGCAAGTGTTATATCTTCATTATCAAACATACTTGTTGTAGTAGGAGGAGTCATTGGAGTAGCAGTACTAACTTCTGGTCTGCTGGCAGTACTAATATTAGCAGTACTAACTTCAGGCACATCAGTACTAACTCCTATATTAACAGAAGCATTAACTAGTTCTTCATTATTTCCTCTTTCTAAAACCTATATATCATGTGTCACATTTAGCTCTTCAGTATCTTTACTTTGCCTCCTCTCATTCACAGCTTCCTCTGTGTCCATATAGTCCATACCATGAGCTAAATCAGCATCAAGATTATCAAAGGCACTATCATCCAAAGTTGGTCCTAGTTTGGCATTTTTCCTCCCTTGTTTGGATACAGACTCCTTCTTACCCAACTTTTTCTTCATGGATAAAATAGACACACTCCTTAACCATGCTTTATGGTGTGAGATGCTGGGCTTACACTTCTTTTATAGCTTCTTGATGCTAGTTTTCAATTTAAGGATCTCTGCAGCCTGAGAATCCTTAAAAGTCTCCAAAGTAAGAACCCTGTTTGACAAGTTAGTGCAAAGAACAAATAACTCCTCTAGGTTCAAGCCACCCTTAGCTTTGTCAGATGTGTGACCACCTAAAATAGGACTATCATGAGGTAACTGAACCTGATCCCCTTCACTCCCACCAGTGCCCTCTAAGGTGTTTCTAGAGTTTTGGGTGTTTTCTGGTCTAGAAGATGATTCCGTAACATGGGTTTGATCACCTACACTAGGTTGAGTAGGAGAGGGTGTTGGTTGGGGTTTAGTGTATGTTCCTGAACCTTCACCCTCTTCTACTGCTCTAGGTACTAACATAGTAGGAAACAAAGGTGTCACATGTCCTGAAAAGTAGAGTCCTCTTCTTGTGATATTAGTAAAAACCTTTTTAGAAAGGACTGGTATTGGAAGATTATCCAAAGGGGCAGGTATATTTTGAAGCTGGTTGTTTAAAAACACTTAAACAAACCTTGGATACATAATAAATTTCTTCTTAGCCTCCAAGTTCCTATTCATACCATCAAAAATCATTTTATAAAAGTTAAATGTTCTATCAGTAGCTAAGCAAATCACTGCTGATGCAACATTAGTGGGAAATTGATCACAAGAAGTACCTTTTGAGCTAAGACAGTGAATGATGGTATGAATGAGGTACTTCCATTGTGGAGAGAAGAGGGCTTTTTGAAAAGTAAGAGTTATAAGATCCCCCTCATACCCTATTAATGGAAGGTTTTCATAAATGTTTGCAACTATGAGACAATCAATCCCATTATCATCATTAAATATAAGATCTCTTCTAATTGATGATTCTGAGATCAATACAGTATGTCCACTAACATTGGCTTTGATTTGACTAAAATTATTGACTGTTTAGGACACTGCTGAGTTCCAAAACTGTTCAATAAGGGAAGTAGAGACATTAAGACTTACAGTGAGAGCATAGAAAATTAAGCTTCATGATACAAAGTCTACAATCTCATGAAACTGAGCATTCCCTTCAGTGTTTTCTAAATACACAACCATGTTATGCTTGGGGCAAGATTCAAAGGCAGCCATTGTTGTTAATTTTGAGTAATTGGGATTGTCGTTGATTAGAGGGATTAAGGTTTATGAATTGAGAGCTTGAGAGAGAGATTAAGTGAGTGAATTGTGAAATTTGGAATGGTTTATATAGGGTGAGCAAACCCAATGGCGAAGAAACCGTTACAATTTACACTTTTGACCCCTAGCAGTATCTTCTCTAACGGTAACCCAGCGGTACTAACTTTTGCCTGACAGTATTAAGTTTTGGCCTGGCAGTACTAACTTTTTGCCTACCAGTATTAACCAAAACTGGCAACACTAACTAACTCAGTACCATATGTAGCCCTCAATCCTCATTCCAAAGAACATAATGAACCCCAAATAATCATCATATCATCTAAAATCCATCTGCTAACGAAAAATCATTTTACAAACTAGACTACAAATTAACCTGCCATCTTGCCTCCCCTGAACTAATGCAGCTATAGGTTGAGCATTCCAATGTTAACAATTAAGAAATTGAACCTGCTAACATCAAAAGCTTTGGTTAAAAGATCAGCCACATTATCATCAGTGTGAATCTTAAGCACCTGGATAAGCTTTTTCTCATAAGCATCCCTAATGAAGTGGTGCCTAATCTCAATATGCTTTGTTTTGGAGTGAAATACTAGATTCTTTACAATGCAGATTGTGCTTTCATTATCAATGTAGATCTTTGTGTTCATAAAATTGAACCCATAGTCTAACATTTGATTCTGAATCCACAATACTTGCCCACAGCAGTTGGCAGCAGCAACATACTCTGCCTCTGTAGTAGAAGTAGCCACAATTGTTTGCTTCTTGCACTGCTATGAGATAAGTCTCCTGCCAAGAAATTAACAACCTCCTATTGTGGATTTCCTGTCAAGATTTGCTTCAGCATAGTCACTGTCATAATAGGCTTCCAGGTCAAATAATGACAGTCTAGGATACCAAAGGCCCAGTTTGGGTTTGCCTTTGAGGTACCTAAAGATCCTTTTCACAGCATGAAAATGTGAGGTCTTTATAGTTACCTGAAACCTAGAATAAGCACAGACTGCAAACATAATATTAGGCCTAGAAGCAGTCAAGTACATTAAAGAGCCAATCATGGATCTATAAAGATGTACATCCACATCAGCAGCTTCTTCATCCTTGATCAAAGGCTTCTGGGTCTCAATTGGAGTACTGGCAGTCTTCACACTAGCAAAATCAAACTTTTTCAGAATCTCTGCAACATACTTATCCTGACTTATGAAAATACCAGCTTCTTTCTGCTTGACCTGTAATCCAAGAAAGAAGGTGAGCTCTCCCATAGAACTCATCTGGAATATGCTCTTCATCAATGCCTTAAATTCATCAGACCAAGACTTCTTTGTAGAACCAAAAATAATATCATCCACATAAACCTGCACTAACATGATATCATTCTTGTCCTTCTTGATGAAAATAGTCTTGTCAATGGTTCCTCTTCTTTTTCCACTCTTCAACAAGAAAGTAGATAAAGTAGTATACCAGGCTCTAGGAGCTTGGCGTAAACCATACAGAGCTTTCACAACCTTGTAGACCTTTTTAGGGAACTTAGGATCTACAAAACCTGGAGGTTGAGACACATACACCTCCTCATCAAT
>BQNB010029765.1:0-55475 GCA_026074375.1 Tanacetum coccineum
TCTACCTTATAAACTTTATCAGGGAACTGTGGATCTTCAAAACCAAGAGGTTGGCACACATACACCTCCTCTTCAATAGTATCATATAAAAAGGTACTCTTCACATCCATCTGGTACACAATAAGTCCCATAAATGATGAATAGGCCAAAAATAACATAATTGCTTCAATCCTAGCAACAGGAGCAAAAACCTCATCATAATCAATGCCTTCTTCTTGGGTGTAACCTTGTGCAACCTGTCTTGCCTTGTTTCTAACTACAATTCCTCTCTCATCTTTCTTGTTTCTATACACCCACTTAGTTCCAATAGCCATCTTGCCTTTAGGAAGATCCACCAGAGTCCAAACCTTTTGAAGTTTAAATTGCAGAAGCTCCTCTTGCATTGCTTCTATCCAGCTTGGATTTGTCAAAGCTTGAATCACCTTCTTGGGTTCTATTTGTGAAAGAAAATAGGCAAATAGGCAGTTTTGATAATCTTTGTGATTTGTTCTCCTCTGCTTTTTGATGTAACTGACCATAGCATGTTCTTTAGAAATCTTGGTCATCCTCCTTGTTTGAGTAGCTGAATTTATGTCTCTAATGATCTGGTCTTTAGGATGATCCTTGTGAATTCTGATTGTGGGAATAGGACTGACATTCATGGTGGTTTCCAAGTTGTTAAGGTCAGCCTTTGCACCCACTTCTCTATCATCATAGGCATCATTAAATATGCAAGTGTTTTCCAAGGATTGCAAACTTGAATCATTAGGAATAGGACTAGCAGTATTAATATTTAGACTACCAGTATTAATATTTTCACTAGCAGTATTAATACTTGGCCCAGTAGTACTAACAGATGGACTAGCAGTATTATCTATGTTAGTGTTGTTAGCATAACCTTCTTTCTGTTGAACAAGCAAACTATCCAATTCAGCTCTGAAATCTTGCACATGCTAGTCATCTTCTTTATTTGAAGCTCCTCCTTCCTTTTCTTGACTATTTCTTTGACTTACATCATCATCTCCTTTATCTGGTACCTCATCAGCATCCTTATCATCTGTGCTTTGGGTACTTAAAGAGAGTGGAGAATTAGAAAGCATGAGTGGTAGCAGTATGTATTCATGATCAGATGCTTTCTCCTGTCTAGCTTTCCCTGCATTAACATTTGTCTCTATACCTACATTACCATTAGTTTGATTTCCTGCAGTAACTGGCTCATAATTCATAGATTTTGTTAGTGAATGAATATCAAAGAGCCATTCTGTACCACTCCTTCCAACATTGGGTTTGTTTTCAAGAAAATTTATGTGCAGGTTCTCCTCTACCTTCCTAGTTCTAGAGTTAAATACCCTAAAAGCCTTTCTATTTATAGAGTATCCAACCAAGAACCCCTCATCAGCATTCCCATCAAATTTGCCTAGGGGATCTAAGGTATTAAGAATAGTCACAGGACACCCAAAAGATCTCATAAAGCTTATACTAGGTGGTCTGTAACACCCCTAAATTAGGTCACAGCGGAATAAGGGTCCGGGGCGTGTTACTTCATAGATCAATAACACAAGATATATATAAAACGACCAAAAAGTCATTTTAAAACTTCTACATTGGATTTAACAAATATTTGATACAAATAGCCCAAAGCTTTAACTTGTTCCTCGTTGTTATTACAAAGATACTAGTTCTCAACACATGAGTTTAGCAAAACATAATACAACCATATCTTTAGCATGACATCCAAAACAAAATCACCAATGTATCCTTGGCACCTTATGCTTACTGATCTCCTGAAAAACATTGCTTTAAAACGTCAACAATAATGTTGGTAAATTCATATGTTTGATAAATCGTATATTGTATGACCACAAGATTTCCCAAGTGTATGATAATGCAACAGATGCAGACATCATATAAATGTAATTACGTTGCCCTAAGCTCATGACACTAAAGCTCGACATAAATGAATACCATATAAATGGCCTACATTGCCCGTGATGATGTTCTAACCCGCAACATCCTATGTTCGACATGGTATACGTTCGTTTGCACAGTGATAGCAAATCACCCGAACTGGGATGCCAATCCTAATAGATCTATTCATAACATGCACGCTCACAATCTAGTAACTAACAGTTCCTGATAATGGGCTCAACTAGGGTTATCGCAACTTAGGCAACACGTAATCATAATATGAAACTTAACCACTTGTGTCCAGTTGTAAAACATTGCATGTTTCTCACCCCAGAAACTTAGGAACTTTAAGCTAAGACTTGACTTTCATCAAGTAGCTTAAAGTTAGGAGATAGAATAAGACATTTAGTATCAGTGAAAAGAACACTGTTTTTCTTGTCACACATTTGTGAGATAGGAGTAAAGGTTAACTTAACTTCCTTGACAAAGTAAAACATTTCAAAGTTAATTTCCCAGTCCTAATTTTTACCTCATTTAGGGACTTCCCTGCTAATGACAAACAAAATCCACTCCTCAACTCTGATAATTCTATAAGGAAAAGGACTTGTTTCTGTCATTGCCTAGACATATACTCTATAACAAATTCCTTGTTCCTGAAAAGTTATTGTGGATTACCCTACACTCAAAATGAGAGAATTAGTTTCTCTTAGGGACCCAAGCCATTACTGACATGGTCTGCCTTGTAGATCAAACATAGTCAAATCTTTTATGCATGTATGAACCTGTCTTGGGTGGTATTGGTCAATTACCATTTTCCTGTTGGTCCCAAAATCATGCATGCTGAGGGAACTTATACAGCATTTTCCCTATAATCCCAAGCAGCTCTACTAATGCTTTTGGGCCCAAAGTAGTTACATTGTTAACCCTAGCAGTTTTAACTTTTTCATTAAGATTATAGGTTTTAGCTGCTGATTTTTGGTTAAAAGCCCTTCTTACTGGTGAATGTGCTTTAAAATAAGAATATGTTTTGGGTAATGCATCGTTCACTTTTGATTTAGGGGCGGTAGTATTAACAGGCCTGGCAGTACTAATTGATGTTGCTGCTCTTGGATAGTTTTACTTAGCAGCATTAACTGGTACTTGTTCTAACTTTGTTGCAACTGCTGTTGGAACAAAATTCCTTTTAGGATGTGGGTGAGTCAATTTATTTTGGTGGTTCACCCTCTGAGCATTGTTCCATACTGGTCTAATTTCCCTTTGGCCAGTAACCCTTCCCTTATTATTCAACATAGGTTTTTCTACCATTTTATTGTTATGAAAATTACAGTCTTTGATTAAATGGTTGAAACTCCCACATACAAAACAAGCTTTCTTTATAAACTCAAAACCATTCTCTAATTTCTGAGTCATCATTCCATTCCAGTTTCTTCTATTACCCCTATGATTTTGACTTTTCCTAGGATACTCTACTTGCTTATGTGTGTTTTCCTTATTAACAGATTTCACATTCTCATCAAATTTGACAAAATTGATTTTTGTAAACTTTGGTTTTGTCTAATCAGTTTTAGGTCTAAACACACTATTATTATCACTATCAGTGTCCCAATCTTCAATGATATGAGCACTAGGCCTAATAGTTTTAGGCTTTTCTATAATATCCTTACTAGTCTTAGATATACTAGTTTCAGTTTCACTCACTTTAGTCTTATAGACAGAATCATCTAACCCAAAGAACGGATTAAGTCAGGTCTTGAGGGCATGTAGTTCCCAGTTTAGGGAGGGGACTGCATGAAACCACTTCACCGGTTTTGCTCTCGCTATTCATTTATAGTGTGACTATTATCTACATCATTTTCTCTACTGTTTAAACCAATATGCTCTCCCCTCCCCCGCCGCCCACCCCGCTTGTCATTTAGATCTATGTCATAACTTAAGACCAGCTTGTTTAGCACTTATTTGACTATTTATCAGTTTAGTTGACGCGCTTTGATGATTCTTCAAATTTTTCTAGTTTAAGTTTCAAATCATCTTTCTCTTTATTAGCTTTTCTATGTGTGTGTGTGTTTTAAGGTCTTTGATAGAGATATCTTTCACTTGGACATCATACTTTAAAAATGCAATATCTTCTTCATAAACAGCTTCATTCTTTTCATGAACAACTATCCTAGCTTCTAATGATTCTAACCCCATTTGATAACCTATAATTTCTAGATTAGATTTATTAAGAGCTTCACGCTGTTGATCATGTTGTTTTTGAAGAGTTTCATATGATTTTAAGAAATCTTTAGAGCAAGTATGTACCTCAGAGTCTGAACTTGATGAACTTGATGAACCTTGGGATGTATAAGCCATTAGAGAAAAGTTTGTGATGCCTTCTGAAGCGGAAGTAGATAATCATACCTCACCACTCACCTTCGCTCCACGCTCGCGCTCTCACTCTCTAAGGCATTGTAGGAGTTCGCACACTCTGGTTTACAAGCCCATCTTGGGAAGCACTCCATTTCTATACCCCTGATTATTTGGTGCCCTGCATTCTCTAGCAAAGTCATATGGAAGTTGTAACATGCAACCTTTGTCTTATAAAAGCCAACAGTTTCTTTGCCATTGAAATTCAGATTCCTTCCTGTCTTCTTTAAGAATCTTTTCACCCTCATGGTAAGCATGGCCACCTGCCATTTGAGATCCATCTCTTCAAGATCATCAGTATTAATCTGCTCCAGATCTTCATTGTCCAAATGTGGACTATTAGATTGATTAGCAAAGAAGGAAAAAACATGAATCATTAGCTATTAAGTTGAGTGAACGAAGCTTGTCCTTGCTAACACTAGTAGTAGAAAATTCCCCCATTGAGCAATATTATTGCTTCATTATTACTGCTAGCTGATTCCTCTGAAGATACAAAAGCCATCATTGGAGTTCGTCGCGCTCGCCTCGCGCGATTCGCGCACTTTAATTTTCAATTCTTTACACCTCGCATGTTTACGCTATACAATTCTTCATCGCTGAATGTTGTCTAAGATCAGATTTGTGTCTTATGTTTAAGCAATATTGTTCCAAGCTGATGGTAGACTTCTTAGCCACTTCATATTTACATCTTCTTGAGAGTCGCTCGCAGTCACCATGAATTTCCAATTGGCTGACGAGTTTCTGAAACCTATCATAAGTTTTATCCAGTCTTTCAGATCTTGATGTAGCAAAATTCTCATATTGCTGCTTCAGTATGGTTTTTTGCATTTTCTTTGATTCTTTGTTGCCTCCAAACCTAGCCTTGATTGCTTCCCATAAGGTCTTTGCATCCTTGATTCCATGAACTCCTAGCTAATAGGTGCTTATCAGCAAATGGCCCAACAACATAGTCGCCTCCGTTTGCTTTTAATACCATTCTTTATTGCTATCTTGTGTTCAGCGTTTTAGGAGAAATGAGGACATTCAGTAACAATCAACTAGCTGATAGCAATAGTGTGTGCTTCTCACATCTACAATAACCTATATAGATAGAGAGCGCTCGCTCTCGCAGTTGTAAGTAAGATTTTGATCCATTTCTCAGCTTTCAGAGATCATAGTCTCCTGTTTTGAGTACTGGAAGTTTTAGTCCAGACACTGTTTGGGTAGTTTCTAATTGTGACCCCATCTTTTCTTTAACTAACAGATCTTGTGTAAATATAGTGTTCTTCTATGCAATGTTTCTCATACACTCGCACGCTCCTGTGTACACTTGGTGATCCACGCGCGCACCCCCCCATTTTGAACGGATCTTACTTAGCTTGTTTAAAGCTTAGTTGGTTGGATAGATCCAAAAAACTATAGTTAGAAACTAAGATGAGAATATCACAAACTATGCGGAATCTTGTTTGCCAATACTGAGTAGACAATAAAACAGTAAATCAAACTTTTACTTAACTTTCATGTGTCAATATGAACGGATCTGTGTGTGAATAGTGATAGGGTTACATAATAAACCTTGAAAGCAAAAATATCAACGATGTATCTACATTCTGCCCTAGGACCTCCTTTTATACCCCAAGGAGTCCTACAAGGCTTACAATACTTTCCTAACTTATCATGATCTTTTCTATAAACAAACGTAATCTCCTAAACAAATAAGTTATACATATCTTCTTTACAAATAAAAATAATTATTACCGGTGAAGTATTCTTGTTCTCCTATCAATCTTTTGATCTCATCGCACGCTGTTCTCGCATATCTTCTGCCAATAGTAATCACTAACAGTTGTAACTGAGCACAAGCTGTATTAACCACTTAGATGTAGTTTACTTAAGCAGTATTACATACACGTGCCAGTAATTAACTTTGTGTTGTAGCAGTAGTAACTACTTAGTATATTTTCAGTCTTCATCTCTGAGCAGTCTTAACTTCTATTAGCAGCAGTAACTTTATGCTAACAGTACTAATATATACTAATAGTAGTAACTAGCAGTAGTAACTTTACACTACTAGTACTAACTACTTAGCATAATTTTCATTAGTATTACCAGCATCACTAAGTTATGCTTGACAACACTAATATATACCTGAGCAGTAGTAACTCTAAGAATCATCTTGAAGTCTTTTAATCCCAACACGATCCTCATAAACACATTCATGAATTCCTCGAAATCTGCGATATGTTTAAATACAAAGATACCGAAAATAAAGTTGTCCGCCTGATGATGTTTCCCTTCATCATGGAGAAGCAAAAAACATGCGGCGCGCGCGCTCCCGATTCAACGAATGACACTCCAACGAAATGTGGGATGAACTTCCAAAATGCTTTCCCTTCATTAGCCGATTCTTAGATATATAATCACTCGTCCGCGCACGACTACGCGGAGAAATTTGGCGCTTTGATCTCAACATGAAAATGAATCTCTAAACGATTGCTTGGCTCTTCGTATCTCAAAATCGAAATGCTCCGAAACTTTCCCATGGTCCACTACAATCATTTCCAAAGGCAATTTATCAAAATCTCTTATATGATCTCTGCGAAAGTAACCCCAATGAAGTCCTATGAATGCCACAGTCGGTGGTATTTTCTCTATAAACACTAATCAGCTATATTCAGCTTCTAGAAGAATAAAGTCATTACTCAAGTTGATTGGATCAAATCAAAAAAACCAAAATTCTTCCCAGGTAAGGAAAATGTTGCTTTTGCCGACAAGGTAAATAGTTACAACCGATACGGACTAAATAATGGCCCGAATGGTTTCCATGTACAATTAAAATGGATGCTCCAATACAATGGAACTCTAAATCTAACTGCTAGAAACAACCAACACCCGATCTTGACGATGGTGACATGCCCATGTCCCGTGAAGAAGAAGCTAAATTCATGCAAACTTTCCGTAAGACTCATTTTTACAATGATTACCGTGACAGAGACTCGAATCGCGATAATTGGCATTCAAGTGGACGGAATGATTACAACCGAGACAACTACCGATCCAACACCGATGATAAACCTTACGATCTTCACAAACAATTCAATGATTTCATGAAGTCTCAACAACCAACCAACGCCTTTGTCAAAGAAACATTCATGGACCTTAAAACTCAACTCGAAACAGTAGCAAAAATCATCAAGCTTCAATCCAGAACCTTGAAAATAAGTTCGACAGACTTGCTGACAAGCAATCTTGTCAACCTTATGGATCTCTTCCAAGCAACACTCAACCAAACCCACGAGGTAGCAAAGCTTACCAACCACCGCAAGCTCGTAACGAGCATGTAAATGCCGTATTCATAAGAAGTGGTAAATCCTATAATCCACCAGATAACCCGAATGATCAACAAAATAATTCTGAAAACAATATCAACTTTGATAGCGATGATGAAGACGATGAACCTACACCACAACCAAAAACTCAACCCACAAAACCAGTCAAAGAAACACCATTCCCAAACCATATAAACCAAAAATTCCATATCCTCAATGCCTTAGAAAAGAAAAAATAGAGGCCCAATACGGAAAATTTCTCAACATGATCCGAGTCGTTTGAATCAACGTACCTCTTGTCGACGTCTTAGCCAGAATGCCTAACTATGGAAAATTTCTCAAAGAACTCATAAGCAACAAACATAAAATCGAACAAATTTCTGCCGCTTTCTTAAGCAATGAAAGTTCAGCGATGATCCAAAATAAAGTCCCACCAAAACTTGGAGACCCAAGAAGTTTCCTTATTCCATGTAATTTCAACAAAACTTTCTCCTGTAATGCTTTGGCCGATCTTGGTGCTAGCATTAACCTTATGCCATATTCCTTATATGCAAAATTATCTCTCGAAACTCTTAAACCTACCAAATTGAGTGTAAGATTAGCCGACAGATCATTCCAAGACCTTGTTGGAATAGCTGAGAATATGCTCGTTGAAGTTGGTAAATTCACTTTTCCTGCTGATTTCGTTATTCTCGAAATGAAAGAAGACAGTAAAGTTCCCCTCATCTTGAGACGACCCTTCCTTTACACTGTTGATGCAGTTATTCGAGTTAAACAGAAACAACTCAATCTTGGAGTTGGGACTGAATGAATGATATTTAATATCGATTCAGCGATGAAACACTCTTACTCAAATGATGATACCTATTTTAGTATCGATGTTATCGATGAAATCTTAGAAAAAGATTTCGATGCTCTTCTAGACGAAGGAAGCAAAATCCTCAATTCCATCGAAGGAACCCTTCTCGAAGAAGAAATCTTCTCCGAATTCGATGAATTCATGGCAATGACTGCCGATGAAAATTCTGAATCTGAATCCGATACCGAAGAACCACCATTCGAGAAAATCACCATCAACACCGATTATAAAATCAAAACATCTCTCGAAGAACCTCCTACGGATCTTGAACTTAAACCCCTTCCTGATAATTTAGAATATGTATTCCTGGAAGAACCATCTTTCCTTCCTGTAATCATATCATCTCAACTATCTGCTCAAAACAAAAGCAAACTTGTATCCGTCCTTAAAAAACATAAGGAAGCCTTTGCTTGGAAAACGACAGACATTCCTGGTATATGTCCATCATTCTGCAAACACAAGATACAACTTCTGGATGACAAGAAACCAGTTGTCCAAAAACAAAGAAGGTTGAATCCAAATATGCAAGAAGTTGTTAAGAAAGAAATCATGAAACTCTTGGATACCGGTATTATCTATCCGATTGCCGATAGTCCTTGGGTTAGTCCTATTCACTGTGTACCAAAGAAAGGTGGTATTACAGTTGTCACAAACGAAAATGATGAACTTGTTCCAACAAGAACCGTTACGGGTTGGCGAGTATGCATCGATTATCATAAACTCAATGAAGCAACCGCAAAGGATCATTTTCCCTTGCCGTTTATGGATCAAATGTTAGAAAGACTCGCAGGAAATAAATATTTCTGTTTCCTCGATGGTTTTTCTGGATATTTTCAAATTCCTATTGATCCTATAGATCAAGAAAAAACAACATTCACATGTCCTTTCGGAACATACGCTTATAGGCGAATGCCTTTCGGGCTATGTAATGCCCCAGCTACATTCCAAAGATGCATGTTAGCAATCTTTCACGACATGATCGAAGAATCCGTCGAAGTATTCATGGACGATTTCTCCGTCTTTGGAAACTCTTTCGACAAATGCCTAAACAATCTCGATAAAATGCTCCAGCATTGTAAAGATACTCATCTTGTCATTAATGGGAAAAAGTACTTCCATGGTAATAGAAGGATTTGCTTGGACACAAGGTGTCTAGCGCAGGACTTGAAGTTGACAAAGCAAAAATCAACGTAATCTCAAAACTTTCGCCCCCTACTAACATCAAATGGTCGTTAGGATAGCTTTTCTCGGACATGCAGGTTTTTACCGATGTTTCATTGAAGATTTCTCAAAAATTGCCCAACCTAAAACTAAGCTGCTTGAAAAAGATACTCCATTTGAATTCAACGATGAATGTCAAAAAGCATTTGAAATATTGAAAGAGAAACTCGCATAGTGCTCCTGTGTTCGTATGCCCAACTGGAAATCTTCCGTTTGAACTTATTGACTGCAAAAGTGATTTCACAGTTGGAGCTTTATGTCTTAGGTCTAAAATGATGGTAAATTTTTGGGACCCATTACTCGCTAGACAAAACTCTATAATCCCGCTCATTACTAAAAGATCACCGAACTCCGAAACAAAAAAAGAACTTATGGCTGTAGTTTTTGCATTCGACAAATTCAGATCCTACCTTATTCTCTCGGAAACTATAGTTCACACCGATCATTCAGCTCTTAAGTAGTTATTCAAGAAACAAGATGCAAATCCACATCTTATTCGATGGATTTTACTCTTACAAGAATTTGATATAGAAATCAAGGATATAAAAGGTATAGAAAATGTCGCAGCTGACCACTTGTCCCGAATCGAAAATGATGAGTCAAGTGATGACAGTGAAGTGGATGATAACTTTCTTGGAGAAACCCTTATGGAAATCAACACCAAAGATGAACCGTGGTTCGCAGATTTTGCAAACTACTTGGTAGCTGATATTATACCAAAAGGAAAGACGTACCAACAAAAGAACAAATTTTTCTCTGACCTCAAACACTACTTCTAGGAGGACCCCTACCTCTTCAAAGTATCTTCTGACAGAATGATCAGACGTTGTGTATCTAGATCAGAAACTCGAACAATTTTAGATCAATGTCACCACGGACAAACCGGTGGACATTATGGACCAAATGTAACCGCTAAGAAGGTCTTAGACTCAGGTTTTTACTAGCCAACAATCATAAAAGATGCTCATACTCTAGTTTAACTTTGTGAAACATGCCAAAAGATGAGAAATATATCGAAACGTGTTGTGATGGCCATTAAACCAACATTCAAGTCATGTGAAAGGTTCGTCTATGGGTATTTACTTTTTGGGGACCAGTCCCAAATTCACATAAGTTTGATTACATTTTGTTGCTGTTGGATTCACATATCTAATGGGCGGAGCTACAAGCTTTTACCCAACAATGATACCCGAAGTTGTTGTACCTTCTTAAACGAAGAAAAACTATTCTGCCGTTTTGGAATGCCCAAAGCTCTAATCAGCGATCGAGGTACTCACTTCTGTAACAAAATAATGGAAATGTAACGATGAAATGATTGGAGATAACACCGTTTCTCTACATCATATCACCCTCAAACTAGTGGTCAAGTTGAAAGCATGAACAAAGCTCTTAAAAGAATTATTGAAAAGACTGTTAAAGACAATCCTGCTATTTGGTCAAGAAAACTTGATGATGCTCTGTGGGCTTTTCGTACTGCTTACAAAACACCTACCGGGATCACACCCTACAAACTTATATATGGAAAGAACTGTTACTTACCATTTAAAATTGAACACCGTGCATACTGGGCCTTTAAGAATTGTAATCCAGATCTGATCGCTGCTGGTGAAAAACGAATGTTCTAGTTACACAAATTATATGAACTTAGACATCAAGCCTATGAAAATTCTCGATTATACAAAGCAAGAACCAAAGTCTGGCACGATAGAAAATTAAGAATGAGAAAAAGTAATCCAAACATGCCGAAAACAAGGCATAGCTCTTTCACTCAATGTTATTAAATTCAAAACAGCCGAAACTCAGATCTCGCTGGTTAGGACCGTACGTAGTAAAACATCAATATCTATCCGGGTATGTTGAACTCTATGGAAAAGATGGAAAAATGTTTATTGTTAATGGCCATTGACTCAAACTATACCATGAAGAAGAAGATTATAATGAAAATAGGGAAGCAGTTACTCCCTTCTTTCCCAAAGAATGACTCACAAAGTTCGAGTCTAGCTAACGACTCTCTTAAAAATTAAGCGCTTCTCGGGAGGTAGCCCGTGCTTCACTTAAGTGTGGAGGAGTCCCTCTTTCATTCTTCTTTTCATATCCTTTTTTTTTTTTTTTTCATTTATTTTCTAAAAAACAACAAAAATATTTTCTTTTTGTGTGGTTTTGTGTGTTTACTTTTATGCAGGTTATATAGCTTAAAGAATTGGAAAATTATAAAGTCTTCTCAAGGATAGCTCTCTCGCAGCTATATATCTATATGCCTCGGGAAGTACCGTTTTCTTTTAATTTTCCTTATTTTATCTCTATTATCAGTTATCACATTGAGGGCGATGTTCAAATTTTAAGTGTGGGAGGACGAGTTCAAATAGGAAAAATTAATCATATCCCTCCATGTTTGCCCTGTCAAAATTTTTACCAACTGATACTTTCAAAAATCTCAAAATTAATATATATATATGCTTTCAAAAATTAAAAAACGCTCTTAGTAAGGCAAATCCAACCGGATTGACACTATAGCTAGCACAACCTAGTCCACTAAATTGTGAGAATTATAAGCCTTTAGAATATTCGGGTACCCACTTTGGTACCTAAGATAATTGATGCCTTTAGCTTGTTCGGAGTCAGGCCCTTGTGGTCAATCATTATGTAAGCTATTCCATCGTTTATGGTGTGTATTATGTGGTTTTTCGCTTTTTCGGGTGCAATGGTATGGTTGATTTGATCTATTTATTATGAAGTGAGCCCTGGTAATTTAGAAGCTCTAGAACTTGTGCTTGATCATTATTTACTAGACCGAAGCCTAATTAATCATATGTTATGAATCTCGCAAGTTCCTGCTCTTGTATGCACTCCCTTTGGTGCTAAGTTGCTGAAATACCTAAGTAAGAAGTTAAAATTAAAAGATGAAGTTCTGTGCCAAGCCTTAGTTATTATTCCAATATATATATATATATATATATATATATATATATATATATATATATGTATATATATATGTATATATATATATGTATATATATAGTATTATATGTATCTATTTTATGTATATATGTATGAATATATTAGCAAGCTCTAGAACTTGTGCTTGATCATTATTTACTAGACCGAAGCCTAATTAATCATATGTTATGAATCTCGCAAGTTCCTGCTCTTGTATGCACTCCCTTTGGTGCTAAGTTGCTGAAATACCTAAGTAAGAAGTTAAAATTAAAAGATGAAGTTCTGTGCCAAGCCTTAGTTATTTTCCAATATATTTATTTATTTTTTATATTTTAATATATATATATATATAAGTATATAATATTGTATATATATTATTTAGGTATATCTATATTGTATATATATATATGTATATATAATATATATGTATATATATATATGTGTATATATATATATTGATGTGTATTTTTCATACTGGATGGGTTTTAGGTGAAAAAACCATATTTTGCTAGTAGAAAATCTAGAAAACTTCAGAAAAAACCTAATACGGCATGACCTAAAAAAAACCAAACATATGCCTAATTTTGTCAGACAGAAAATTTGTTTTTCAGGCAAATATGGCCCTCGATATAATGTCTGTAAAAACTCAAAAACCAAAAAGATGCCCTAATTTTTTCAGGCTATATAAAAGATTTTTTAGGGATCTGTTTAGTTTTTTAGTGGCATCTGTTTTGGTTTTTTTGGGTTTTTACAGAGAGTAAATCAGAGGCAATATTTGCCTTGAAAAAAACAATGTTTAGCCTGAAAAAAATTAGGGGACATTCTGTTTGGTTTATTTTAGGGCATTTGTTGGATTTTTCTGGGGTTTTCTAGTTTTCCACGATAATTGGTTTTCTACATGAATCCTTCCCTATTATTGATATATATATATATATATATATATATATATATATATATATAATATATAATATATATATATTATATTATATTATATTTTTATATGTATGTTATATATCTATGTATGTATATATATATATATGTAGTTATTACTATATAGATATATATGTAGGATATATATATATATGTTGTATTTATAATATTATATGTATGTATTATATATATATATGTAAGTATAGATATATGGATGTATATTTATATTATATTGTGTGTGTGTATATATTATATATATTATATATATATATATATATATATATATTCTATACTTTTATATATATTTTATATATATTTATATATGTTTGTATACATAGTTACATGCACTTTGTATACATTATTATCATACATATAGTATACATTTATTTTATAACATTATATACTTATATTTATACATATATATATAGTGGATTTTTCAATGCAGAACCAAATTTTTTGTATAGAACTTACAGAACCAAATATAAACCATTTTATTATTAATCATTGGATGATTGACTTGTGGAATATTGTAATTAAATAAATGTCTGAATTTTTTGAATTAGGCTTAGGGGGCAATATAGGAAATTTCGTTCTTTTTTACATTTTACATAACTATCCATCTAAATAGGGATATTATTAGGTCAAATAAACAAATTAATTAACCCTTCCATCTCTGCCGATCCATTCTCATGGCAGTTTAATATTCCACTTTCACAAAAAAAATTAAAATAGCATGAGATCCTTCTTTTTGATAAATTTTCACCATAAAATATAATGCTTTTTCTCCCTTATCCATTTGACACCTTATAAAACTGATTTAGATATAATCGCACAGTCAAATCCAGAAATGGTGTGGTGGTTGTGCTAGAGGAGGACTGTCGGGCATA
Organism: Tanacetum coccineum; assembly: GCA_026074375.1. Lineage (NCBI taxonomy): Eukaryota > Viridiplantae > Streptophyta > Magnoliopsida > Asterales > Asteraceae > Tanacetum > Tanacetum coccineum. Next base: position 14,436 of record BQNB010029765.1, read on the forward strand.
CACTATGATTTGATATTTGAGTTGATGGCTATGTGATGGAGGAAGATTCGAGGATGGTCGTTGGCTGGGAAGAGGGATGACGGCGTTTTGGGCGGCGGCCGCTTTGGGTCGGTTGGAGGAGGATGACAACGGGTTGACTGAATTGACGGTGTGCTTTGGGGCACATAAAATTAGTTCTTTTCTAGGTATGTATCTTTATCTTCAAGGCTGTATTCTTTTTTTAGTTGGTGAAATGGATCTGTCAGGTAAAGAAAAAAATTCATAAGAAAAAAAATTATATGTAATATTTTGAATCAATTAGCTATGGTTTTATCCAACCTACAAACATTTATATTTAATGTGCTAAAATGGTTGCAGAAACTATGTTGTTACAATGATAACGAACTTTTATAAAAAGTGGTTAAGGAGGTTATGCATTTGGGTTTACTTTCTAGTTTCAACTTGCTTGAGCCATTTGACCCGTTTCCCTTTTGGTTCAATATTTTTATTTGGCCTATTCTAGATAGAAGATTAGCCGATTTATAATACTAGTTGATTGTTCAGTTTGGTTGTTTATTTCCAGCAAAGAGGCATGCTGAGGCTTCAAGGATAAGGGAGAAATACCCTGATAGAATTCCGATATGAGCTAACTCTCTGATCTTTTTATACAAAATTCCTGCTCCCATTTTTAGTTTAGATAAATACAGAGTAGGTGTGAATGTAATTGATGACTACATATTTGCTTGTTCTCATCTTATATAATCACGAATTATGGATGATGTAAATCTTGACAGAAATATATTTGACCAAAGTTGCAGCGATTGACTTTCGTCTGAGTTTAAGTAGGCTATAAATCACTAGTTAAATTTGTGAGGTCTTTATCCTTGCGATCCACATATATGTTTTTGTTATGGCTTACTTTTAATTTAACATGGCATCATTTGATATACTAGTTTTTTTTTTGTTTTTACATATTTGTTTCAGGTGTATGCCTTAATCTTAAGAATGATGGTGTGTGATGAAGATGATGAATGGATTGCATTTGTGCTTTTAGAATATGTTCTTCGAAGGGTACTCATGTCTCCCAATGAATTTGATGAAAGGTGAATGGTGCATGTATGTTCGTGGGATGGGTGCACACATGTTTTTGATGACGTTGACATCTATATTTAACAAGTCACATTTAATATTTTTGGAAGAGTGCACACATGTTTTTGAGTGACGTGAACATCAATATTTAACAATATACATTTGTATTCGAATTGTATTTCATTTTATATAAATGTTGTCTATACTATTTATATTTTAGTTTGTTATAATATAGAGGTTGTATGTACATATATATGTTTGTTGTTGTAAATTTTAAAGATTAAAGAATGTACAATAGAAACATATGTGCAATTATCATTTTAATTAAAAAAAGTTTAAGGCTAACCATTCTACGCAAGAAACATAGGTAAAATTCACAATATTAAAAAAACACATATGCACTTGATTTTTTAAAAACATGTACGCTGAAAAAAACATAAAAAATAAATAAATAAATAAATAAATTTGAAAATTTAGAGGCTTAAAAAACATTTTTTAATTAAAAAATTCAAAAAGAAATGTAAAATTATGTTTTACTATTATAACCCTTTAATTTAAATAAAAATACTTAATAATACTAAATTTCTATTGGTCCAAAGTGGTTCTGTAGGTTCTGTACAAAAAAGTGGTTCTGCAAAGAACGTGCCCATATATATATATATATATATATATATATATATATATATATATATATATATATAGTAGGTCAAAGAAATAAAGGCTTAAGTTCTGGCACATAAAGATTAGTATATGCTACCGCTTTAGTATCAAGTTTCGCCCTTCGGTCAGGTTTATGTGTCAAGTACAAGCCTATGGTAGCTGTCTAGATTATGTCTGCGCAAATTGAGTGTCTCCACAAAAATATATAAACCCTATCTGAGTGAACTGAGTGAATTCTAAATCAAACACATTCCTTATGTGAGGTGCTCTGTTATATGTCAATGCCTGAAAAGTTATCTTAACACTTGTAAAATCTAAATTTTCTCCACGATAAATGATTTTATTTTCTCGCTTTGATTGCTTGAGGGAAGGCAACAGCTAAGTGTGGAAGGATTTGATAACGCCCAAATTATACATGTTTTCGGTGGCGTTATTTATATATATTTAATCATTTCTCGTGAATTTTCGATACTTAATAGCATAAATTGCTTGCAGGTTCACTAGAAGACATCTCAAGATAAAAAGAAATAAAGCTCAAGTGTTTACACATATTGGAAATCAAGATACAAGAAAAGAATAAAATCTCAAGCTGAAAAGTCTGCAAGTACGCCGCACTTATCAGTAGTGCGCCGCATTTCCTCTCAAAAGTGCGCCACACTTTGCCTTTGTGCGCCGCATTTCTCCCCAAAGTCAGAAATAATTAAAGCTTAGTCAAACAAGTGCATTAATACCTCAAGTACGCCGTACAAAATAAGGTGTGCGCCGCACTTCCTATCCAACTATGAAGAATCAATAAAGACATTAATGTCACTGCATTAACACCTTAAGTACGCCGCACAAATTATCTTGTGCGTCGCACTTCTCCACTAAACATTTATTACCCTCGCATTTAATCACCAAGTACGCCGCACAAATTATCTTGTGCGCCACACTTTTCACCTATTTTCAACCTATAAATAGAGGACGAATTTTCACTCTCAAAGCATCCCACAAATCATTCCTCTCTTCATTCCCCAATCTCTCTTCGGCCAATCCTTATGATGTTCTAAACCTTCCCAACCTTTTCCTAAGCCATAAACACCCTACCTTTTTGAAGATTCAAGATCAAACAACCAAGAACGAAGAAGAATATCATCTTAGTTTATTGAAATAATGAAGTTTCTTGTTGAATCAAGTTATGTTATGAACTACATAGCCATGAGAGGCTAATTCTCTCATGACTACTTGGTGAAGTTATGATAATGAATAAGTGTTTGGTATGATCATGATCTCACTAATCTCAAGCTTATGTTGCAACCTTATTATGTTTTATCTTGTCGGTTTTACTTATCAAACTTAGATTATATAATCGTATCGGTATAGGTCGAAAGACCCGTTATGATCTATATCGTTTTTAAAGATTTGTCTATGGTCATTATCATTTGTGTCGAGAAATCCAATTTCGTAAATTGATAAACAAAATAAGCTTTGATATAATAAGTAACTGGATCATTTGAGTGACACATTTGGTCTAGCCAACTAAATATAAGTCTTAAGTGAATTCAGTTAATTTGTGAAAATGTTTTCTGACGAGAAATCCTTTTTATAAGTTAAGGTTCCATCTTCGAGGTCTTAATCATTACCATTACTTATAAATTATTCTCAACTATCCGAGTAGTCATCCTTATTATCATTGGGTAAAACAAAAGTTACTTTCAAAGTTGTTAAAGTCTATTTTATTTCTAAATATTTAAACACTACTCAAATCCGTGTGGACGACCTGGTCTTACCTTAAAAAATTATATTATATACGCGGATTATACTTTTACCCGTGTGTTTTCCTATAATAAAATTGGTATTTTCAGTCATTATAAATTTAAAGCTTTTGAAACACATCACACTCCCTACCTCAACATTCAAAAAATTGGTATATGGCATCGGAATACGGAAATTCAGTTAGCTCAAGTAAAGTGATCATGAGGGGGGAAATACGCGTCACACTCTTTTTCCCTTAGTTGTAGTTTTTCTCCCAATGGGTTTTTCCTTGCAAAGTTTTTAATGAGGCGGTATACACAGCGTATTTTGAATGATGTACATTCAGGGGGGAATGTTATGAATATTTATTATATTGACTGTACACATTTATATCCCTAACTAGTAACACTCATATTTATGAATAGTCTTGTAACTTTCAATATGTACTTAATGCTATTCATATTGAGGTCCCTATAATAAGTTCCATCTTCTCTTTCTATATTACTTTATGTTCTCTTACTTATTGTTCTTATTGTGCTACTAGACTCGTTGTTTTACAACAATATGTTTATTTTTTATGTTTTAGAGATTGAACAATTTATATATAGTCATACCCCCTGCCGGCTACATTTTTTTACTATCTATCTAAAATAGTGGATAAATATTATATTGTTTTAAGTATTGAAAACAAACAATAAATCTAGTTTACTCCAACTAACCCCATATTATGGATGATTTGGATTGATTCCAAATGCTTTTGTCCTTTTGTGTAGAGCATCTTATGTGTTGAATATCAATTATGATTTTTTTTCTCTTGAAAGCTACGGTTATACTTTTTTTCCAAAATTATTGTTTTATTTTTTTAAAACACAATTTAAAAAGTGAGTTTATTACTGTTTTATTTTTTAATTTTTTAATAAAATAACAGTTTTATTTTTAAATAATTAATTAAAATGTTCATTAAAGTTTACAATACTAATTTTAAGTAAGTATAATGTGATAAACATGATCAAATTTCTCTATCTATTTTTAGTAATAAATAATTAAATTGAGACATTTTCAAAAAGAAAACGTAAACTATAAATTTGGGATGAAAATAGTACATTTTTATCATATTTGGTGAATATCAATACAATGAATGATCATAATTTTATTATTAAACTATTGTCAGACTTAGGATGAAATAAGAAGAAAACTTAAAATAAGAAGAATGAGAAATAGCTGTAATTCATATTTGAGATGCATCAAGTTGATTTAGATGCATCTTTAGTCTTTTAGATGCATCAAATATGTTTTGCTAGCTCAAAATTATATGCAAATACATATATTAGATGAATTTAATCAAGTTAGGTTAATTATATGCATTTTTCATCCACTGCGCGTCAAATGTGTTGCTACTACCACTTGGCATCGTTTTCACTTCAAAATCACTTTCTAAACTAATTGGGGTGCATCTAAATGAATAAAGATGCATCTAATTCAAGTCGATGCATCTCAATGTGTGGTTATGATTATTTCTTATTTTTCTCATTATAAGGGCCCATTTGGTTGGTAGATGAGTTTATGATTTGGATTTGGATTTGTATTTGGTTTAGGATTTAAATTTAGATTTAATGTAAGAGAGAGAAAATAATATTTAAAGATGTATTATATATTAAAATATGTATTAAAATTAAAATATTTTCCTATAGAAAAAGTAAAAAAACAGTGAGTGAAGATTAAGTGAGACCCACAAAAATAAGACATAGAGAGAAAAAACCAATGTATGCGAGTTGAGATCCTCAAAAAACAAGGGCAAAAAAAAAAACAAATGGGTTAATCCTAACCACTCATTTTTTCATCATCCACTTTTCCACTTTTTTCTTAAAACTCAAATATATAGCAAACGATAAATCGTTAAACGAAAAAAAATACACCATCGCGACGAGTATTTTTTTATCTTTCTATAGAGGGGCACTTATATATACTTTCGACGAACTTTTTTCGAATTTTTTTTTTCAATCACGTCAGAAAAAATCTCATGGGATTTTTTGAAATCACATGAGATTGTGATACAAATCTCATGTGATTTTTTCAGACGTGATTGAAAAAAAAACGGAAAAAAAGTTCGTCGAAAGTATCGCAACGAGTAATTTTTTATCTTTCTATAGAGGGCACTTATATATATATTTTCGAAGAACTCTTTTTTCGATTTTTTTTTCAATCACGTCTGAAAAAATCACATGAGATTTGTATCACAATCTCATGAAATCACATGTGATTTGTGATACAAATCTCATGTGATTTTTTCAGACGTGATTTTTTCAGATGTGATTTTTCGACGAACTCTTTTTTCGAATTATTTTTTTTCAATCACGTCTTAAAAAATCACATGAAATTTGTATCACAAATCACATGTGATTTTGTGAAATCACATGAGATTGTGATACAAATCTCATGTGATTTTTTCAGACGTGATTGAAAAAAATCAGAAAAAAAAGTTCGTCGAAAGTATCACAACGAGTATTTTTTTATCTTTCTATAGGGGGCACTTCTATATACTTTCGACGAACTCTTTTTTCGAATTTTTTTTTCAATCACGTCTGAAAAAATCACATGAGATTTGTATCACAATCTCATGTGATTTCAAAAAATCCCATGAGATTTTTTCTGACGTGATTGAAAAAAAAAATTCGAAAAAAGTTCGTCGAAAGTATATAGAAGTGCCCCTCTATAGAAAGATGATTTAATTCTCGTCGCGATGGTATGTTTCGTTTTGCGTAACGATTAACGGTTTGTGAGATATTTAATTTTTTAAAAATAAGGTGAAAGTGGGTTTTTTAATTAAATTAAAATAAGAATTAATCTAAACCATTAGATGAAAATAAAATGAATGGATAAGATGAAGCGGTTTGTTCTTTTTTTTGACCATGTTCCTTATGGAACTTTTGTCTATACATCAAATCCAAATATCCATTTCAAGCCTATTCCTAAATCCGTCAAATTGCTAGGTCGTGTCTAGAAGCCGTAGTACGCCGTTGTTTGACTATCATATTCTTTGCTACTTGTTATCTTTGTTAAGGAGAGTTCTCGTAGCCCCATTTTCAAACTATTTTCCGTTGGGGGAAAATGATACTCAAGTCTATTTCATACATTTTTATCACTGTGCAAAACAAATTCATACTTTTTGGACAATGCTATGTGCCTATGACTGCTATGTGAATGTCATGTGGACTATTTGTGCATGAGGTCTATGTGAACTTCTATGCAAGGACAATTTTTCCGACCTATGTTAGCTCCAGCTGGCAGGCCTTAGGTACGGAGGACAATAAACGCTCAGACCATTGGGAATGGTTGGTATGACTTGAATGCTATGATTCTATTGAATGCTATAATTTATTGAAATGCTATGATTCTATTGAAATGCTATTATAGCATGGGATTGCTATTCTGGATTCAAATACTATTGCATGCATTCTGCTTTCATATTGCACAATTGTCCACTACTTAAACTATAGCACAACAAATGGGTTTACTTCTAAACCTACGAGCTCACCTACTTCTAAACCTACGAGCTCACCAACTTTATGTTGACCTTTTCGAGTATCATTTTCAGGTGATCAGCATTTTAAAATGAAGGAAATGGGGTTCAAGATTTATCATTGACTAAAGCGTTTTTTTCTAAAGACATGTGTTTATCTCACTTTCAAGACCGTATTCAATGTAACAATGTAAATTACATATCTTGTAACGAATCATGGTATATATTGTATCTTGTGCAAAGAAATCAAAACGTCGTACCTCGTGTTTCCGCTTTTAGCGGGGTGTGACAGATTGGTATCCAGAGCCAAGGTTATAGAGAATGCCCGTTTTTCTAAAATAAAAACGCAACTATAACCAAACTACAATTTTTGTAAAACCTCAAACATGACGAAAGTTGACTAACCCGAGTAGTTCATAGTTTTTCCTAAAGTACGCATAGCCTGATCAACTATGCCTAATTTACGAAGGATTAAGAAATGATGGGGGTAGTTTCCCTAAGTTATGTTAGAGGGGGGAAGGACATAATTTTCTAAGATCACCTGAAAATGACTTGGCCATAAGCGTACATATTGCATATATGTACCTTCACTTTATACTCTTACATGAAAGTCTTTGCGAGTGCTAAAACTTGAATCATCGTTGATTGCCTACTGACTTGCATGTTGCCTTAACTGCATTACATGACACCTTGAATGCTTGTCCTATTTCTATTGCCCATGCTTATCTTGCATATTTGCCTTGAAAGCTCGACATGTGGCCTTACTACTATGTGATCTCTATCGCTTATACTTGGCTAACATGCTTGCCTTGCAATGCTCTATATGTCGCCATGCATACTCATACTTTGCTAGTGCTTACTTATACAAGCAGGCCTATACTATGTATTTCTATTTTGAATACTATACTAAACACTATTTCGGATACGTCCCAACATTGAGTTGTCGGACGTCCAACGTTGAATACATTATTTTGGATATAGTATTTTGGTTATACTATCTGGAATACTCTATTTTGAGAACACTATTTTAAAATACTTTCTTTATATACTAATTTGGGTACACAACTACTTAGTTGTTGCCCTATACTATTACGACACGGTTGTCACCTGCCATGTCTCCCCCACACTACTCACTTTATTAGAAAGTCTAAATACACCGCATTCTAAACCGACGAATTAGATTATATCCTTAGTCGCACTAAGAACAACTCACTGACCGGCGTAATCACAATTAATGGTCCTGTCCTACAAATTAGGGCTTTAGAGACTATAAATAGGACAATAGGATATATGAGAGAGTGATACCCTTAGGTTGAGTTCTTCACGTCAGCCGTGGTAACAGTACCCATCCCAGTGTTCGTAATTCCGGAGATGGTACCAATATGGACGACCCGAAGTCTTTCGGCTAAATTTTTTTATACAATTGAAACATTTTCTCACAAACCTCACGAAGTACAAAATTTGAGATTTTCTACGGTTGATGGTTTTACATACAAATTATTTTGAACACATGATTCAAACGTCAATTTTCTTGAAAGTTAAAAATCCAGACCACACACGAAAAATCGCATAGTCGATACACAAAATTTTTATAGACATCTTTTCATATGACTATGATTAACAAAAACTTCAAACAATGTTGCTCCAAACTACATTTATGGTCCAAATTTTAAAACCAAGCCTCCGGGAAGGGACACGCACTATATCTACGCAATATTCGGCCATTAGAAATGAACCGAACACCCCTGATTATCTATAAAAGTTTTCAAACGCTCCAAGTCATTGACACCAGATTTTGCCCTTAGGAACTTTGGTTTACAGATCATCGTCTTCAACTTCTCATACACCCGACTACACATTCCTCCTTGATGTTTTCACATCATGAGCTGTCTTTTGAAAATCTTTTATATCAACTATGGGATTATTAGCAATGATCATCCTCATTGTTCAAACTCTACATGGTCCTACCCTTCTTTTCGGTATGCGACGTCAGCAACTACGCTTATTTTCTAGACGAAAAGGACGCCATTGTCGCGACCCTCTGTTAACCTTACTCACGCTACTCGATTTAATATGAGAACCTTCTTACAAAAACATGTACATAGACTCTTGTGATCTGTACAGATAAGACACTGCGCACCATACAAATATCGTCCCCATAATTTTAATTCAACACTACGACTACCAACCCCATACTACGAATTTGATATTCCCTCGCAATCCTTTCAATTTCCTTAAAACAACTTTCTTCACACTGGGAAGCCCTCATTCCTACTTCTTCAATCTTTGTATACGACGATCGTACCTCCAGTCGGAGATGCGGTGATCCCTCCAAATACGTATATATAATATATATATAAGGATTTATCAATAATAATATAGAGAGTAAGTATTCCGAAAGGGTTTAAAGAAAATTGCTCTTAACCAAAGCAACTTCAAAAACCTCCCGGGTCGTTTCCTTGACGAGGCTAGAATTAAATGTAGGATTATCGTTTGTGATCCGGATTTTGAATAGTTGAAGTTTTGATTTGTTTTCTATTCTACTAAAAAAAATCTAAAAGCATATAAAGTAAATTAAACAATTAAGGCAATTAATCAACAAAGCAATAAAAGACATAATAATAAAAAAAACTAAATTATACTACACTAATTATTATTGAAAAGAGAAAAGATTTAGAACCCGGATGTCGACCCGATGACGAAAAGTAACCATCCTTATGAGTTGAACTGATAACGTCATCACAAAACAATCAACGTTAATGATAAATATCAATAAATTTAACAAAACTTTTGATTTCTTTCAAAACTCAACTCAACCAAAATCTAATAAACATTTTTTACAAAAACTTGCCTACTGTTTTAAATAAACTAATGGGCCTAGCCCAAGATCTTGCCAAATTTCTTTTCGCAAATTAAACTGAATTCGTCAAACACCAAACCAAATGAATTGTTAACACAAGTTAAAACCAATATGGGATAAACAAGTATTTATGATTCAACAGTGGGTCAATTCTTCTTTTATACTATTATGCAATGATCAAAATGAATGAAACAAACTTTTATACTATGATTAAACAATTAAATCCTTAAACTCAATAAGCTGATACAACTACACCGAGACCTAGATAAGAAACTTTTATAACTAGGAAATAACTAATAAGCTAATAAGCAATTCGAGAAAAAGGAGACTAAAGGAAACCGCAATAAGCAAATCTGAATTACGACACAAGGACTAATCGAGATTAACTGAAAGAAAACTAATTTTGAATTCAAACTAAATGATGAAATCCGAAATAAGGTATATGATAAGCTTATTCGAAAACCACTCAAAACGAATGAAACAAAAATAGCACAACCGAATAAGTTATTAGATTAGCTTATACGAAATAAGTTTAAGAGACTAGATTCCAAAAACAAGCAATTGGTTTAAGCTCCTTTTTGGAGATAGGCTAGAAAAATAATTAAGAAGTAGGAATGAGCAAAACGAAACTCGACATCAAAACTGAACCTGGGACACATCAAAACTCTAATATCTCTTTTCTCTCATCTCTCTCTCTTCTCTCTCTCTCTAAACAATCTTCTCTTTTCTAGTTTCTTGATTGAATTGTGTTATGAAGTGTCAATCGGGTTCCTACACTCTCTTTAAACCTCGTTCGATCAAATACCAATTAAACAATCGAACCATAACAAGTCACAAATTCAAACCAAACATGCTGTTATAAATCGAACCACTCCTATACCCTGAATAACAACTCGAATTTTATTAAACTTGAAAGAGATTACTATTCTTGAAATTTAAAAGACAATAATTAAAGATAAATAAGCTGTAAAATAATTTAAAAACAAGACTACACTACCCTACAACTAGATGATCTTCACTGTGTGATCCATCCCCTATTTATAAGGAAGTCTTGTGCTTATCCTTGTGAGGTAAGACAACCAATCTTCAATTCTTTCAATATCATTCCATATTTGTTTATGGAAAGCTTCCAATGATGGACAAATCATCATTAAAACCGTGCCTTGACTTTGATTCTTTCCTTTTATTTTTGTAACTGCATATGGAAACTATAATCTTGTCCAATCAACATTAAACTGCATCTTTATTGCATTGACTTTGCCCATTCAATGCGTTTTTAGATCATATTTCGTTATATTTCAAATGAAGGAGAAAGCTGGTAACGGGCGTTAGTGTAGGGATTAACGTTGTCATGGCTTGAGGACTAACGATGTGATATGTTTCTGGTGTGGAGACTAACAGTCGTTAAGTCCTTATTTGGGCTTCTTCCTTAGGCTGATTTTCTTCATAATTTGCGCCAGTCTTGGCCCATTAATGTTTTGGCTAGGTTGGCCCACTAAGGTGCATACGCCTTCGGCTTTGGTTTTTCATGCTCTTATCATTCTCGTGCTCGGTTTTGTTCGTTTTGGCTTCATTTTTCATCTTTTTGTGTATATCCGTTACCTGCACATTCAATAACACAAAACAAGCATATATTTGGCATTTTATGTCTATTTTTGGTTATTTAAGCTCGTTTTATTAAGGAAAAGGTATGTGTATTTAAGCACATACCATGCGGCCCTAATAATCTTTCTATTCCATGTAGTTCTTACCTCAATATTTGGTCAACGATTCCCTTATTCAATGATATCTTCAATAACAAATTGCTCTCCATATACAAATTCTACGACTAGCACACTATCTAATCTCTTCGAATCACGATTTACATGACGGTACAGAGAAGAAGTCGCAAAACCTCTTTTTGGCACCAAACGTCAAACGCGAGCAAGTTCGCTATTCTTCTTTCACGTTGATCTTTCCGACTTTCTTTTGACTAATATATCGACCTTCGTAAGTCCGCAAGAAACCACAATTTCAACAAAACTAGCTATACAATGCAGCCTCAAGCAAAGCGACCTAATCGATTGCACTTGTAACGAGTGTTCATGCCCTATAGATTCTTGATGAAGACTGTATGATGAAGACTCATACCCTATTTTGTGCAAGCCATTTTAGATTATGATGAAGACTGTATAGAGAACGACTGATCATCCTATCCCCTATAGATTCTTGATGTTATACAAACACGATGCCTTTTTCCCCATCATCTTTACCAAATTTCCTCTATACGAGTTACTTGCCTCGACTGTAACCCTAACCTTCCTCGCCAATTGTTTTGAGCGAACCTAGAATTGAGCTGACTTTTCAAAAGCATTAAGATTGTAATAACAACTTGATGTTTAGCTTAATTTCATGACAGTTCTTGTTTGACTGAGTTGTGAAGTTAAGTTAGATTCAAAGTTGCTACTTAGCTTAAGGTTTATGATAATTCTACCCAAGGGCGGGCTAGCTTACCCTAGCAGATATAGCCGCTTAATAGATTACTTTAGACTGACACTCCTTTTCACTTAGCAGGATAAGCTTGGATAGAAATGCTATGATTTCAATTTCTAGTAGTATTTGACCATGCCACATAAGCTATGACCATAACACTGAGTTCTGATTTGACCCCTAATTCCCTCGTGATGAAATTGACCTCCATGGAATTCTAAGTACAAATGTTAGTCTTTTACAATAAGAAAAGATAAAAAATCATTGATTCTAAGATAAGTATACTAAGTCATTACCCTGACTAGCAGTTTCGTTAGCGAAATTGTTCACCTTGATCTACGAACACCAATTAAATTTTTATGGTTGACACTCGATGAACCTTAAGTGAAACCTAGCCGATGGTTAACTAGTTATCACCCCATAGAAAGACAGTTGATGATTGATTTCATGTTATGGAAGAACCAAACAAAACTCTCGTTAGAAAAGTTAAGCAACTTAGACAAGATAAGATATCGATTTCAAACATTAGAGGGAATGCAAGGCAAGGACTCAAACAAAAATTCATACTTCAGACAACCAGGAATGACTGAAAATCTAAAAACATTAGGAAAATCGACAACGTCTCCCTAACAAAACATTTGTTACCCTTGGAAAATGCCCAAGTCAACGATCAGACTAAAACTATGCTAGGAAACCAGTAGGAATCAGACATCGTGCCTAGTGCCATTACCTTTCATTCTACATCATATCATCTAATAATTCGTCAACAACAATCACTAACCCACATACTGTTTAGATTAAAGGTAAATTAGCACCTAGTTTTGTTGGACCCTTTGAGATCACTGAGAGGATCGGCCCAGTAGCCTATCAATTAAGACTACCTCAAGAACTAAGCAGTGTTCACGACACGTTTCACGTGTCGAACCTTAAGAAATGTTTGGCTGACCCACACCTACAAGTACTTTGAAAGGAAATCCAAGTTGATGCTAAGTTAAGCTTTGTAGAAAAGCCTATAGAAATCCTAGAGCGTGAGTTTAAGAAGCTGAAGCGGAGTAGAATTGCCATCGTCAAGGTTCGATGGAATTCAAAACGAGGACCTAAGTTTACTTGGGAACGTAAGGATCAAATGAAACTCAAATACCCTCATCTCTTTAGCTCTAGCACTAGTTAAATTTTGGGGCAAAATTTCTTTTTAGGGGGGTAAAATGTAACCCTTGCGGATTTTCTAGTCTTTTAATGTTCTATTTTAGTCCTTTGACTTTTTGACTTTTACCATTTTCTGTTAGCGATTACCCTGTTGACGGTAGTCAATCTATATTTTCTTTAGTCAATAAATCTTTTATTTCATACATTATTCATTTTTAAAGGTTTACAATCTTATTTGATCACTTTCCAGGAGGTTTGTCCCGCAAACGGCTTAGAATGTCAAACAATGCGTTCCGACACCTCCGTAAACGTTCAATACTTAATTTAAACCAAACTAACTATAAAACATATCGTGTGAATATTCTAAGTTTATGGAAATGTATTTCTGAATCCAATAAAAATACTAGAAAACTTCGGGTCATATTTTAAATCACGAACTAGGAGCGTTAGAGAACCCAACAAGTGACGGAAGACACCTAGGATCCCTCCTAGGGTGCCAACTGTTCGAACCCCACAAGGGGAACCACACGACATTTTTAGCCTTTGTGTCCCCCTCTTGTACAACTATATCCATTCTTTCCTTTCATTTTGAAAACACATAATCATCAAAAAATTTCACTCCTCCTCTTTTTCTCCCTGTCGTTCGAACACCAAAGCGCGCGCACACACACACACACACTTATTTTCTAACTTTGATAAAAAAACATAAAGGTCTAAGCGTACCGGGTTGATTCAAATAGGCGTGGGTATACAAAAACAACGATTGGGTTGTCGGTTTCGTGTCAAACTCGTCTTCAAAACCCTCTTTGTAAGTTATCATTTATTCAAAAATTCTTGTACTTTTAGTAGCCTAATGATGCATAGATATTAGTTGTACGGTGTGTTTTCTAAAAATCAAACACGAAAAATGTATGAAACACCATATAGGGTGCGTTTGGGTTCGAACAAAGGGAAAAAAAGGAAATAAGGGTTGGTCATTTTAATATAGTGGCTGCGTTGGTGAAGTGACATTATTTGCTTATTATAGATTGTAGCTTATTTAGCTTATTTATAAGCTTTGGTGAACTTATTTTTGGGCTTATTAGGTTCAAAAATCACAAGGAACAAAAAGAAAATTTTTTTGGTTATTTACCTCTTTTGTCATATTTTTATAGCTTATTTTGATATCTAAAAGTACTACATAGCTTATTAGCTTATTTAAAACTATACGGATTTGGTTTTGGGCTTATTCAACTCATGGCCCAATAAGGTCCAATAAGCCACGGCTTATTATGAACCTTATTGTGGTCCGGCTTATTTTCATGACTTTTGGTTAGAGCTTACTTTGATATTTAAGGACTCGCGTAGCTTAACGGCTAAAAAAATAAGCTTCAGATAGCTTATTTTGGGCTTAAGGGCCACGGCTCAAAAAGCTAAGCCAAACCATGACTTGGTCTTGATCCGTGAGCCTTGGATTATGTTGTGATTTATTCGTCTAACTTATATTTGTTAATGGGCTTAATATAGGGCCTAAATCGGATTTTAAAACATAATAATATTGTTTTGGATCACTATTGGACCTTAAGGCCCAATAAGCGAAAACCAGACATTGTACATAGTTAAAGCGGACTTTTAAAAGTAATACATATATATATATTAGAATAAATAGAAAGTCATTTGAAGAAATACGTCTTGATAATTGTCGCGAAATGTGATTTTGGTCGTTTTGTCGGAATTAATTTGTTTTAGAGAAAATGTTTGGAAAATGAGGTTTAAAACCTTAGAAAACGTTTTATAAATAAACGGGTCGTGTCGAAATTTTAGAAAAATATTATACTTAGAATATTTTACAAAATTTCTACTTTCTTAAAAACCCGATAAAAAGACGAAATAATAAAATATTATTATTTTAATAAACAGACTAAAAGATGAAAAACATATTTTATAATTGTATAAAACATAAAACTTCTATAAATGGTTTAGCGTAATGAAAACGGGTGTTTACATATAATCTATACAATTTAAACTAGAAAACTCGAGATTACCGGATAAATTACCGGAGTATACTCATAAATATCTATTATCTAAGCATTTTATTTTACTTATCTATATATTAAATAATGTAAGTGTATAGTATCTAACGTACATACTTAGTATATCTCCTTCGCGTCTAAATCACCAACCACTACGCAACCAATACCACTAAAACCAAGTAATACGAAAACATTATTAAAACTCCTATGCATCAAATCCAAATATCCATTTCAAGCATATTCCTAAATCAGTCAAATTGCTAGGTCGTGTTTGGATGCCGTTGTACACTGTTGTTTGACTATCCTATTCTCTGCTACTTGTTATCTTTGTTAAGGTGAGTTCTCGTAGCCCCATTTTCAAACTATTTTCCGCTGAGGGAAAATGATACTCAAGTCTATTTCATACATTTTATCACTGTGCAAAATAAATTCATACTTTTTGGACAATGCTATGTGCCTATGACTGCTATGTGAATGACATGAGGACTATTTGTGCATGAGTTCTATGTGAACTTCTATGCAAGGACAATTTTGCCGACCTATGTTAGCTCCAGCTGGTAGGCCTTAGGTACGGAGGACAATAAGTGCTCAGACCTTTCGGAATGGTTGGTATGACTTGAATGCTATGATTCTATTGAATGCTATGATTCTATTGAAATGCTATGATTCTATTGAAATGCTATGATAGCATAGGATTGCTATGTTGGATTCAAATACTATTGTATGCATTCTGCTTTCATATTGCACAATTATCCACTACTTAAACTATAGCACAACAACTGGGTTTACTTCTAAACCTACGAGCTCACCAACTTTATGTTGACATTTTCGAGTATCATTTTCAGGTGATCAACTTTTTAAAATGAAGGAAATGAGATTCAAGATTTATCATTGACTAAGGCGTTTTTTTCTAAAGACATGTGTTTATCTCACTTTCAAGACCGTATTTAATGTAACAATGTAAACTAAATTTCTTGTAACGAATCATGGTATATCTTGTATCTTGTGCAAAGAAATCAAAACGTCGTACCTCGTGTTTCCGCTCTTAGCGGGGTGTGACAAGTAGTCATTGCCACTTTTTCAAGTTTAGTGTAGCAAGTTTAGACTTCATAACATCTTGCATAATAGAAGGTTTATTTGTATTCAAACTTGGCCATTTGGGATTTATAATGTTAGTTTGGGGGTGTTTTGGTAGTCTGTAATGACTAAAATAACATACATGCATCTTGAAACACCTTCATCTTAGCCTAAGAGAACACGCCAAATAGACTTTCATTGAAGTTATTGCGGCAATTATCAGAGAAGGTAATTATCTAACTACCTTCAATGTCAAATTGTTTGCAATTTCTTCCCATAAATTTATCTCAACCATGTTGCTACTTAAAAATACAAAAGAAATATTTTGGTCATTATGAAATAAGATGAGTTGTTCATGTAGTATGAAAAAGTCCACATAGATATACCTCAAGTTTTCAAGCATCATCTTCATCATGTTAAATGTAGTATGCAAAAATCTAGTGGCACCGTAGAAAGCTAACATACCTGTCAGTATTGTATTGTCATCACGTCATGCTATAAACTCTTTCACGGAAGTCTTTTGACAGTTCTCCATCTTCACCCTTCAATACGCCAGCTAGCTAAACCGCGGTTGCTTGCTCCCTCACATGTACCACAATAACGCATAAATATTGTCATAAGTGTATTAAAAGAGGTCCTTCTTCCTATTGTTCAACATTTATATCCAAACCTTTAGCCCTTGTAATTGTAGGTCAGAAGTGTATTAAAAGAGCTTCTTCTTCCCCTTTCAGAAACGAATTCAATGCTTTTTCAATGTTCACCTTCATACACCTGAAAAATAAACTAATAACATCATCTCACTGCAATTCGAGATGATACTATTTATCTAAGACAAAAAGCAAAAAAAACTTAATTTAGATGGTAAATAAAATAAAGTGTCTGCTTTCATAGTCACATATACTGTAATAAACGTCTCCTATAGTAGTCAAATTCAAGAAAGTTGCGCTTTCACAGTGGCCATATTCATGGATAATTCAAAATATAATGGCATTCACATTCAAAACATGTGCATCAATTGTTGCACCTCTCCTGGCATTCACATTCAAAACACAACCAAGACATGGAAAATCAGCTAAAATTAAAGCATATATATCTTGATTTGGACCAAAATCAAAATATGCAGGCGCCTTAATTTATTCCCGTGGTCAAGATTGTTAGATTATGTCCACGTAAAATAATATATGTCCGTGAATTGTTTTGAGCCTATAGGGACGCATGCGTTAATACGTAAAACAATAATATTAATATATTAAGTGTAATATATTAATAGTGATAAGTAAATGATCGTTAAATAATTTATTACTTAACGAAACATTACTAATAGTCGTTAAATGTTAATACAAGGACTAAATAGTAATAAGAAGGAAATTAAGTTCGGGTTTTGTCTTTTCCTACCCTTGGGCGGTTGGTGCACTAATCCCACAAGGATTAGGAGTGCTTGACTTGGAAACCAAGTCTTGTATGTCTATATAATGAATCTTTGATTCATTATTTAGGTTACACATTCACTTGCTAGAAAATATCCCTAAAACCTCTCTCTTTTCTTCTCCCTTTGTTCGACCGAGTTTTATAACCCAAAGGGTTTCAGGTTTGGTTCGTGCGATCAAGAAAACACCAAGGGGTGTTCGTTCGACTTGTAAGATCAAGAAGAAGGGTTATCGTTTGCTTACCACTACTAGTACTAGCATACATTATTGTTTGCTACGAACGTATTGTGTGTGTTGATATAGAGGGATCATACTTTGATAGTTTGATCCTAGTGGGTTTTGCGTGGTATTGTTTTTATACACACGCGTATATTCAAGAAGGTAGTTTCGTTAATTGCTAAAAGATACACGTTCTTGATTCTTTGTTCATTATATATTCTATACGTGTTGTTATCTTTTTCCGCTGCGTATTCATGTAGTTTAATTGATTAACTAGTTAATAAATCCCAACACTGGCATCACGAGCCATCGTATAGAATTGTAATTACAAAAAAGTAAAAATTGGACAAAAATTAGGGTTCTTGGTAAATTTTTAAATCCCTTTGGGCGTTTATACTAATAAAGATTGGATCTTTAGTGTAGATAAAATTTGTTTGACGAAACCCTAGGTTGTATGCAATTTTAAGGTTTTAAATTCGATAGTATAATGTGTTAATTGATCGGGTTTGATAAACTAATTAATTGTTAATTTGTAATCCGTGATAAACACATGAAAGTTTATCATGGATTGAAATATGATATAAATCTTGGTTAATTGTTAATTGATTGTTCATGCAATGATGATGATTATAAAATAATAGACATAAAAGTTGAGTTTTTTTTAGTTTTCGGATTGTTTGACACACTGTTACTAAAATATTCGTAAAATATTCATCGTAACACCAAAAAATTTGAATTTTTTATGGTAGATCCACGACTCAGTAGGCTACAACTTTGTAGTTTGTTGCAAAATCTAGGGAAGACCTAGCTATGTGCTGACGGGGCATGAAGTCGACTGAAATTTTCTATCAGCTTTTATGTGCTATGTGGTATATATTTATATATGGCTTACGCAATCGAATATGTCGATGTATGTAGCCCGATTCATTGGAAAAGGGAGCCTTATGTGAATATATACATAGTTTAATTATTAGATAATTAGAATCATCATTAATATTTGCATGAGTTAATTGTTAAATGTTTAAATAAACGTTATGTGTATTAGTTGTTGTTTATATAGTTTTGTTTTATTAAGTGTTGACTTGTGAGAAAACAAAAGGGTTTTTCAAAAAATAATATTATAAACATGACTAATAACTATGAGATAAGATTTATTATAAACTATTAATTGTGTTGTCTTATGGTCAAATTGGGTTCGGCTTACATCCGATAATCATGGCCTTCAGGTTTCCCACGACGAGACTTGCAATTTAATAAGTTTATAATGTGTTTCAAAATAAAGATTGAATTTTATCAATTACGTAATTTGCATAAGTACTATTTAGTTGCAAGGCATATCACCAAGGGTTTGAGGTTTATATACTCTATAAATCCCTGATATCTTGCAATTACTTAGGAAGCGCGAATGGTCTAGGGTTTGAATGGTTTTTAATCATTCTTTAATCTTTTACCGCGATAAAATAAGAAGTCTTTAGGTGTAAAAACATGTTGAATCGTCAATTTTTAAAGTTAGCACTATTTATACATGAGATGTATAGAAAATAAGTGATACCGTAATAAATAACTTAATTGCGTAAAGTTTTTATTAAAATTTGTGATGCGAAGATGTATGCATTCTTCTTCGTACATATTTGCCACGCCAAATATAAATACCCTTTTAAATAAGTTGTTGCCATCCAATTTGAAAAACACTTGCAATTGCCTTTTACATCACGTGAGACGTATATAGATTGCAACCCAAGGTGATTATACACTTTTTGTGAGATGTTGGTGTTACATAATCACAGTTTTTGATTGGACGACTTAATCGAGGTAAGTTGGTGAGACCTTATGCTTGAGGCATAGATGGGATAAAACATGCTTACTGGTAAATTAATGTAATAAAGTAAGTCCCATAATGTTCTAGGAATTGCACCGGTGGCGATTATTGATCGTCAATTATCTTTTGAATACACCATTGCTAGCAGATCAACTAATGTGATGGTGGTATGTCAAGTTGGATCCTAGGCCTTAGAAAATTAATGTTTATAGATTTAAACATGGGTATTTAATTTTCTTCAAAGAGTATTATCGAAAATACTAAATTCTTGAACTTTATATGTTTTGTAGATGGCACAACCTGTTTAAAACATAAACCATTTGGCTTTCAGGTCGACGTTTAAAAGAGAAAAACTTTTTGGGACTAATTTTAATGACTTGTTTCGTTAACTCAAACTGGTCTTGAGAGTTGAAAAGAAAATGTATATCATTGAACAACCTATTCCCCCTGCCCCTGTTGCTAATTTCGAAGCCCAAGTGCTTGCGGATTACAATGCAATATATGATGCTCATAATGAGGTTGCTTGTCTTATGCTCGGAAGTATGACTCCTGAACTTTATAGACAATTTGAAAGCCATTCACCTTATGAAATGCTTCAGGAGCTCAAATCTATGTTTGAGAAACAAGCTGGAGTGGAGCGGTTTGACCTAATCTAAACTTTCCATGCTTGCAAACAAGAGGAGGGAAAATCAGTTTGCTCATATATACTTAAGATGAAGGGATATGTGAAGCAACTAGAACGTCTTGGTTATGTGCTCCCGCAAGATCTTAGTGTTGGTTTAATCATGAATGGCCTCACTAGTGATTTTGCTAGATTTATAAGAAACTACAATATGCATAACATGGGGAAGACAATTGGTGAATGATGCATTTCAAAAGCTTTAAATTTATAAGGCTAAAATTACCGGTTTATGAAATGGAACCACACGGGTAAAAGTATAACCTACGTATGTAGTATAACATTTAAGGTAAGACCAGGTCGTCCATAGGGATTTGATTAGTTTTCGAATAATCAGAAATTTTAAAACAATTATTAAAAACTTTAAAGATAGATTCAATAATAAGGAAATATGACTACTCGGTTAGTTTCATATAATTCATAAGCAATGGTAGTAATCTTGATCTTTGACTTTAGGAATTTAACTTATAAAAAGGATTTCTCGTGAGAAAGCGTTTTCACAAATTAACTGGTTTCAACTTAAGACTTATCTTGGTTTAACTTAATCAAATGTGTCACTCACACAATCAAGTTACTATTATATCAAATCTATTTTGTTTATCAAATAACATAAGTGAATTTCTTCGATCGAATGATAAAGATCACAGACAAATCTTTAAAATCATATAGTGCACAACAGGTTTTTTGACCTATACCATTATACGTATATAATCAAAGTTAATGAACAAGTTTAACAAGATTAGATATGATAGGATTGTAAAATAAGCTTAAGATTGATAAGATCGAAATGACACCAAATGCTTAATTATTATATTAACATCACCGAGTAGTCATAAGAGGTTTAGCCTCTCATGGCTATGGTGTTCATGATAACAGTGTTTAATAGAGAAACAAGAAACATACAAAATTCTGATTGAGGGAAATGGATTGGACACCACTTTTACAATTACGAATTCATATAGAAATCTTATTAAACTAAATACCATGATTATGATCTTCGTTCTTGCCGGAATTTCATGCTAAACTCTAGGGATTTGATGAAGATTGGCGGAGAGGTATTTGTTATTGAAGTGTGTAAGAATGTATGAAATATGAGAGAATTTCCTCTCAATTTATAGGCTGGGCGAGGGCAAAAGTGCGGCGCACTTCCTTGAGAAGTGCGCGTACTTTGCTTCTTTAACGCGTAGAACTTTAATGCTGAGATGAAGTGCGGTGCACATGATGTAGAAGTGCATCGTACTTAGGATATTAACTGTCCTTCATTAACTTCGTCCTAAAGTGCGGCGTACTTGGGTAAAGTGCGGCGTACTTGGCTTCATTTTTGGATTTAATATTTAATTTCTTCTAACTTTTCTTTCGTAAGGTGTAAAATACTTGTGTCTTTAGTCTTTTTGAGCTTGAGATGTCTTCAAGTGAACCTGCACATATTTCATGCTTTAAGTATCGAAAGTTTACGAGAAATGATATAAATAGATAAAATAACGCCACCGAAAATATGTATAATTAAGGCGTTATCAGTGAACTACATGCTCTGCTTATTGAGTATGAAAAAGGTTTACCTAAAAAGACTGCTACACCACAAGTAATGGCGATTCAAGGTGGTAGAATCTAGAAGGCCAATTAGAAATTGTAAAATGCTAAAGACAAAGGTAAAGGAAAAGGAAAGGGAAAGGATAAACCAGTTTATACCCCTAAGCCTGAAAACCCTAAACCTTCTGCTAAAGAGCACCTAGCAAAGGATGAAACCTGCCACCATTGCAAAAAGGTGGGTCATTGGAAGAGGAATTGTCTTGTTTATCTTGCTGAGTTGATTAAGAAGAAGAAGCAAGTTGGCACTGCCAGTTCTTCAGGTATCTTCGCAATAGAATTATTTTATTTTCCTAATAAATCATAGGTGTATGACACTGGTTGTGGTACTCACATTTGTAACACAAAACAGGGTCTTAGAGGAGTAAGAAAACTAAAACAAGAAGCTCTCTATTTGTACGTGGGCAATGGCGTTTGTGCACAAGTAGAGTCTATCGGAAGTTTTGACTTAGTTTTACCTAATGGCCTAGTGATTTGTTTAGACAATTGTCATTATGCACCTACTATAACTAGAGGTGTTGTTTCAGTTTCTTATTTGGTTGATAATGGTTTTATCCAATGTTTTACGAATTATGGGATTTCAGTTTCTAAGAATGATGTTCTTTATTTTAATGCTATTCCACGGGATGGTATTTATAAAATTGATATGCTTAATCTTGTTCTAAATGTTAATTCTATTTATAATGTTAGCAATAAAAGAGCCAATCATAACTTGGACTCTACCTATTTGTGGCACTGCCGTATTGCTCATATAAGCAAGAAACGTATTAAAAAGCTACAACATGATGGGATTTTAAAGTCAATGGATGATGAATCCTTTGATCAATGTGTGTCTAGTTTATCGGGTAAGATGACAAGGAAACTATTTTCGCATCATACCGAAAGAGCGACTGATCTTCTTAGGCTAATACATACTGATGTGTGTGGTCTACGTAGACATGTGTCAAGACACGGTGCTAGCTACTTCATTACATTCACGGATGATTATAGTCGTTATGGTTATGTTTATTTACTTAAACATAAACATGAAGTCTTTGAAACATTCAAGGTGTTTAAAAATGAAGTAGAAAATCAACACGGGAAGACTATCAAATGTCTTCGATCAGATCGAGGTGGCGAGTATATTAGTCAAGAGTTTAAAGATTATCTAAAAGCTTATGGAATTGTCTAGCAGCTTACACCTCCATACACACCACAACATAATGGCGTGTCAGATAAGAGGAATCGTACCTTATTCGGCATGGTTCGGTCAATGATGAATCTTACAACTTTGCCGTTATCCTTTTGGGATTATGATCTAGAGTCTGCTACACACATTCTCAATATGGTTCTAATCAAGAAGGTTGATAAGACACCATATGAATTATGGTATGAAAAAGTTCCTAATTTGTCTTACTTAAAGGTCTGGGGTTGTGAGGCTCTTGTGAAGAGAGATACGCCTGATAAACTCCAACAAAGATCTGTTAAGTGTATCTTTATAGGATACCCAAAGGAAACAATGGGTTACTATTTCTGCTTCCCACCTGAAAACAAAATTGTTGTTGGGAGGTATGCTGAGTTCTTGGAGAAAAATCTTATATCTCAAGAAGTCAGTGGGAGGGCCGTAGAACTTGAAGAAATTCAAGATGAAGATCACCTTCTGAAAACACTATTGAAATTCCTATGGAGGTTGAAGGTTTTGAACCACCTCAAGAGGAAGTAATTCTTGTTCGTAGGTCCGTAAGGGCACATCGAGCTCCTGAACGCTTATGTTTAAATGTAGAAGTAGAGGAACATAGTTTAGGGGATCTTAATGAACCCACTAACTATAAAGCTGTAATGTTAGATCCAGAATCTGATAAGTGGCTTGATGCTATGAATGCGGAAATACAATCCATGAAAGATAATCAAGTCTGGCGCTTGGTTGATCTTCCTCCTAATGGTAAGAATGTTGGAAGTAAATGAATTTTTAAGAAAAAGACTGACATGGATGGCATTGTACACACCTATAAATCTCGTCTTGTTGCAAAGGGTTTTACTCAAACATTCGGGGTTGATTATGAAGAAGCGTTCACACCCGTTGCTGACATTAGAGCTATTAGGATTCTTATAGCTATAACGGCGTTTTATGACTATGAGATATGGCAAATGGATGTCAAAACTGCCTTCTTAAATGGTTACCTTGATGAAGATATTTATATGGTACAACCTGAAGGTTTTGTTGATCCTAAACATCCCAAAAAAGTGTGTAAGCTTCAAAGATCCATTTATGGTCTTAAGCAAGCATTAAGAAGCTGGAATAAGAGGTTTGATGAGGAAATCAAAAAGTTTAGTTTTGCTCAAAATCTTGATGAGCCATGTGTATATCAAAAGGCTAGTGGGAATAATGTTACATTCCTCATCTTATATGTCGATGACATAATCATCATGGGAAATCACATTCTAAGTTTACAAAGTGTAAAGACATATCTTGGAAAGTGTTTCGCTATGAAAGATTTGGGGGAAGCGGCATTTATTCTTGGAATCAAGATCTACCGAGATAGATCAAAGCGATTAATTAGACTTAGTCAAAGTGCTTACATGGATAAAATCTTGAAGAGATTTAGGATGGATACTTCCAAACATGGTTATATCCCCATGCAAAAAAGACTTGACTTGAATAAAACATAAGGTGCTTCAACACCTAAAGAGGTGAAACGTATGCAAAATGTACCTTATGCTTCGGCTGTAGGTTCCATTATGTATGCGGTTAGATGCACTAGACCTGATATTATGTTCGTGCAAAATATAACAAGCTGTTTTCAACAAAATCCAGGTGAACCACACAGGATTGCTGTGAAAACCATTCTTAAGTATTTAAGAAATACTAAAGATATGTTCTTGGTTTATGGTGGAAATCCTAAAGCTGAACTGCGAGTAGATTGCTATTGCGATGCTAGATTTAAGACTGATAGAGATGACACAAAATCTCAAACAGGACACATCTTCGTTTTGAATGGAGGCGCAATAGACTGGAAGAGCTCCAAGCAAAGTACTACTGCAATGTCCGCTATAGAAGCTAAATACATAGCTGCTTCGAAAGCTGCAATGGAAGCTGTTTGGATTAGGAAGTTTATTTCAGGGCTTGGTATCGTACCAACAATGAACGAACCAATTAAGATATTTTGCGACAATTCAGCCGCACTCATTATAGCCAATGAATCGGGGGTTCAGAAAGGCGCCAGACACTACCAGAGAAGATATCATTATGTTTGCGAGTGTATTGAATTGGGCGAAATAAATCTTCTTAAAGTTCACACAGATAACAATCTAGCTGATCCTTTTATGAAGGCTTTATCGCAAGGAAAGCTTACTCAACATGCTAGGAGCATGGGACTTCGTTTAGCTAGTAGTTTCATGTAGATTTGTGTTTTAGTATTTGGATAAGGGATGTTAAGACAATTTATTTAATGATAATGATACTTGATATTCTGTTATATTTATTTGACTTGTGTCCTATATTTGCATGTTTAATCCATGAATAATATTTTTATTTTTATTATTCTAAATTAGTCCGTTATCGATCAACAATATGGGAATATAGTTGAACTAAGACAAATCTGAGTGATTGGTGATATCTTGGATATTAAAGGATGTATCCGGTAAACTCACATGATATTTATAAGATGAATATTGGACTTCCCCAACTAACAAGATTATCACTTTATGGATCAGCGTCATTAAGTGAATCTTGTGAGTGATTTTAATTTACTAAATCCTTAGACTTGAGATTCAAGTAGGTCTTGCATGTGTGGATAATCTTTTTTGATTTAGTTTAAGTTATCCGGAAAAGTAGCTAATAAGGACTATTTCAAAAATAATTATGAAGCATATGACTTAACACTTGTAATCAATAAAGAATTTGTTTTTTCAATAGTTGCAGTATGATGCCACTGGGCCCCTCGTAGGACTAATCAGATGTTTGCGTGGCCGCACCCAAAAACTCAAGTAGATATGTCTAAATATTTTTGGTAATCTTGACTAATTACATATACGAAAAACATAATCGTTAAATAATGGAATGACTTTGATCCATATCCATTTTTAACATGGTATCGGAAACAAAGGGATTGTAAATACATAAATCATTTCATTCGTGACTTTATGCAACCACACTCGGATTTTCCCTGGGAGCATTGACGTGTTGCTAGACGCTTACCAATGTTATAATATTATTTAATACATGTCGAAGGGTGAGCTGTTGGATTATGTCCACGTAAAATAATATATGTCCGAGAATTGTTTCAAGCTTATGAGGACGCACGCATTAATACGTAAAACAATAATATTAATATATTAAGCGTAATATATTAATAGTGCTAAGTAAACGATCGTTAAATAAATTATTACTTAACGAAACATTACTAATAGTCGTTAAATGTTAATACAAGGACTAAATAGTAATAAGAAGGAAATTAAGTTCGGGTTTTGTCTTTTCCTACCCTTGGGCGGTCGGTGCACTAATCCCACAAGGATTAGGAGTGCTTGACTTGGAAGCCAAGTCTTGTATGCCTATATAATGAATCATTGATTCATTATTTAGGTTACACATTCACTTGCTAGAAAAGATCCCTAAAACCTCTCTCTTTTCCTCTCCCTTTGTTCGACCGAGTTTTATAACCCAAAAGGGTTTCGGGTTTGGTTCGTGCGATCAAAAAAACACCAAAGGGTGTTCGTTCGACTTGTAAGATCAAGAAGAAGGGTTATTGTTTGCTTACCACTACTAGTACTAGCATACATTATTGTTTGCTACGAACGTATTATGTGTGTTGATATAGAGGGATCATACTTTGATCCTAGTGGGTTTTGCGTGGTATTGTTTTTATACACACGCGTATATTCAAGAAGGTGGTTTCGTTAATTGCTAAAAGGTGCACGTTCTTGATTCTTTGTTAATTATATATTCTATACGTGTTCTTATCTTTTTCGCTGTGTACTCGTGTAGTTTAATTGGTTAACTAGTTAATAAATCCCAACAAAGATCTCCCTAATTGATTTCGTAGAAAATAGAAGAAAACAACCGGAGAAAATAGAAGAAAACAATCAACACTAAAATTCAAGTCTAACAAAAATAAATATTCATAAAGATGAAATAATTAGACATGCTAATAAGAAAGAGAATGGTGTTTGGTCTCACCTTAATTTCTGGTTCCTTTTGCTTTGCTTTTATCAGAATGGTTTTGAAAGAAAATAAAGGCTTTACTAAAATCTGTACCCACAAATATGAAAAAAAAAATATACGCGATAAATTTATTGGCATATGGATGTTTGTGTAGTAATTTTAGTAAATAATATAGTAATTTTAAAGCTCAAAGTCAGATAAATACCCATACATTAATGCATTTCATCAAATTTGGCGAATCATATGTATTTTCTATCATTTGCGCGTCAAATGTGATTCTAGTGCTGCTTTACAACGTTTCACTTCAAAATCATTTTCGAAACTCGCATGAATGCATGTAATTAAATAGAAATGCATATAATTCAAATCAATAAATTTCAAATGAGCGACTATAGTTGTTCTTATATATCATTTTCATTTTAATTTTTTTTTTCGTTGTATTTCTACCCTCATTCTATGTTATGGGTATTTCTACCCTCATTCTATGTTATGCGCATATTTTTTTTACTCAATGAGATGTTGTGCTTCAACACTGAAAGGTGGCTTACATGAAGAAAGTACCTTATGCTTCGGCTGTAGGATCTATTATGTATGCTGTTAGATGCACAAGGCCAGATGTGGCGTTTGCTCAAAACTTGGTCAGTCGATATCAACAGAATCCAGGGAAGCTCCACTGGGTTGCTGTTAAACATATTCTGAAGTATCTGAGGAATACGAGAGATATGTTTTTAGTGTATGGAGGGAAACCAGATACAGAACTAATGGTTACAGGGTATCAGTGATCTTCCTGACAATTGAATAAAGATATACCGAAGTCCACAGACGGGTATGCTATGTCGTCATGAGGAGCATGTAGACAGGAAGAGCAAAAGAAACAACGATTGTGATGTCAGCAACAGCAATCTGAATACATGTGCTGCTTCATAAGCTGCTATTGTGAGGTCTGTTGATTATGAAATTTGTTGGAGAATCCTGAGTGATGCCTTCAAATAAAAAAGCCTATTAATATGTATGTGACAATTCTGCTGCAAATCATATTCCGCCAATTATTCTGGAGTTTGAATGCGCCAGACATTTACTACAGAGATATCACTACGCTCGAGAACAAGTCGAGAGTGGTGAAATCAAATATTAAAAAGTTCACACAGATGATAACTTTAGCTGATCCTTTCACTGAAGGCTTTACCTAGAGTGAAAGATATTGATCTTGCCGATGGAATGGGCCTTCAATTAGCTAGTAGTTTCATGCATACCTATATTAGCTATTTGATAAAGGATATTGTAAACATTAATATTGATATGAATAAATATTGGTTATGTTTATTTTTGTTATTAATTTAGCATCATTTTACAATATTAAATCTTTAAAAAAAATATAGAATAAATGAATTATTCTAAATGTCCGTTGTCAATTAATGATATGGGAATATTATTAAATTAATACAAATCTAAATTGTGGTCGGAATATACTTGAAAGTATATTGAATGTACTTACATGCCAAATTGTATTTGATAATCAATGAAATGAATATATGACTTATCCTAACTATATGATTTGTACTTTTATTGATCTGTGTCATATAAGTAAATCATAAAATATTATCCTCAGGCTTGATATACCAGTAAACTGTCATGGGATCCTAGTGCGTTTCTTTAAGCAAATAACGCTATACGAAACTGGTATTAATACGGATTGTTTTCAGGAAAGTGTTGCAAAATACTATAAGTTTTGCTTGTAGTCAATATGGATTTGTTTCCTTCAAATTCCGTTTTTGTAAGTTAATAGAACAGGCCCCTTAGATGGGAATGGTAAGAATTTCGTGTGGCCACACCCAAGATTTTCTGAATACGTTAAGAAGATTTGGTAATCTTGTGTCTCAAATGAAGATAAAACGAGAAACCGAATCAGTTAATTAAGGAAAGACTAAGATCCATATCCTTATATAACATTGTAATAAGAAAAAAAAGGATAAAAATAATGATGATCAGTAAAAGGTTTTGTCCAGGAGGACCTTACTCGAAGATTGTAACTAGAAGGACACGGCGTGTTTCTAGACGCTAACCGATGTTTCACACCTATTAAGATATTCCAATGTGTGAGCTGTTAGTTTTATGGACATAAATAAGTAAGATTGTGTTAGGATCGAACTCCGAGACCACAGGATTGCACACATTACGTTGTAAGGAAATAATGGCGCAATAAATAATATATATAGAACGTTATATATTTAGATTAATAAAACACAAAATAAAATTTTAATGAAGCGTTAGTAGATAATCGAGGATAGACTAACGAACGTTAAATATTACAATTAAAGGACAAGAATGAAAAAATATGTCGGAAATGTGTTCCGAAACCTTTTGGTTTGGGCTTGGGAAACTCGGATCCCATACAACTGTCCTCCAAGTATCAAGCTATAATAAACAAGACTTAGTTTATTTGTATAGATACTTTTGTGCACTTGCTATAACCCTAAACTTGTTTTCTTTTTCTTTTTCTGGTGCTCGGCCGAATACCCCACTTCAAGGGTTTCGGATTTTGTTTTTCCAAAACAAAATTGTTTGTGTTTTATTTACTAGCATAAGCATTAATTCGGTTATAGTACGTGTGTACAAGAACGAGGTATTAACTCACTATAGTTAATATCTTGGATCGAATAACAAAAAGGTAAGGGGTTATTCATTGATCCAATCATAAACCCTAATTAGGGATTTGATCAAGAACAAAGGTAATCAAGAACGATTCTTGTGCTCGCGAGAATCCAAAGGTATGTAACCCGACCCGGTTAATTATATGCATGATATTATATGATTTGTTATCGCTTCCGCTATTACGTGCTTTGATGATTTGTTTAGATTATAATTGTTATGTATGCTAAAAATCAACAGATCATACTTTGATCCTAGTGGGTTTTGCGTGGTATTGCTTTTATACACACGCGTATATTCAAGAAGGTGGTTTCGTTAATTGCTAAAAGGTACACGTTCTTGATTCTTTGTTAATTATATATTCTATACGTATTCTTATCTTTTTCGTTGTGTACTCGTGTAG
This sequence comes from Tanacetum coccineum, assembly GCA_026074375.1. Lineage (NCBI taxonomy): Eukaryota > Viridiplantae > Streptophyta > Magnoliopsida > Asterales > Asteraceae > Tanacetum > Tanacetum coccineum. The sequence continues at coordinate 44,905 of BQNB010029765.1, forward strand.
TTTAATTGGTTAATTAGTTAATAAATCCCAACAAAGATCTCCCTAATTGATTTCGGAGAAAATAGAAGAAAACAACCAGAGAAAATAGAAGAAAACAATCAACACTAAAATTCAAGTCTAACAAAAATAAATATTCATAAAGATGAAATAATTAGACCTGCTAATTTCTGGTTCCTTTTGCTTTGCTTTTGTCAGAATGGTTTTGAAAGAAAATAAAGGCTTTACTAAAATCTTTACCCACAAATATGAAGAAAAAAAATATACGCGATAAATTTATTGGCATATGGATGTTTGTGTAGTAATTTTAGTAAATAATATAGTAATTTTAAAGCTCAAAGTCAGATAAATACACATACATTAATGCATTTCATCAAATTTGGTAAATCATATGTATTTTCTATCATTTGCGCGTCAAATGTGATTCTAGTGCTGCTTTACATCGTTTCACTTTAAAATCATTTTCGAAACTCGCATGAATGCATGTAATTAAATAAAAATGCATATAATTCAAGTCAATACATTTCAAATGAGTGACTATAGTTGTTCTTATATATCATTTTCATTTTAAGTTTTCTTTTCGTTGCATGTCTACCCTCATTCTATGTTACGCGCATGTTTTTTTACTTAACACAAACATATTCACACGATTAATGAGATTTGAGAATTAGAACCTAAAACTCCTACTTGAGGGCCACGTTTTAACAACTAATAACAAAAACATGTGACATAGTGGAAGCTTTTTATCTTTGCTGTAGTGTTAGACGTCACATTGTTGTCAGCTTTTCATTTTATATGGAGTAAACCATGACGTGAACTCCTTCACTTGCGCCGTTAATAGGTTTGTTATCTCGTGATCACATTTTCTGTTCTAACTATTTGTCAATATCTATCTTAAACATGTTCCCACCTAGTAATTAACTATCTACAAGTACGAATATTTTTTTAAGAAGAAAAAATACAACATGATCGAAGGTCAATATATCCAGTACGTGCCCCCAGTTTTGCATTCACCTTGTAATTAATGAAAATGAAAATAATAAGGTCAGATGAGTTAAATAAATAAAAAATAAACCGTTCACACAAACCATTAACTGCCTCTATAATTTATGCATTTTAAGAATAGAAGAACATAAAATATCGATGACCAATTCATTGTTTTGTTATAACGTAAGCATAAGATATTGGATGGGCTACAGAAACATGCCATGCATGTGTATGCTTGCATGCTTTGCACTCTTGTGACACGTTCCAGCTTTACAGTTGAAGTTAACTATAAACGATGACCAGGAAGCTTAGAATGATCGTCTCCATTGTTTTTTTTCGATCAACTTGATGTAGAAAAGCACATTTTATTAGCTCGATATATTCAGATTTGAAAACCATATATATATATGTAAGTTACGAGCTCTAATAGCAAGAGACAAGAGTAATAGAGTATCGTATGTATATATACTCGTTTATACCCACTCACGTATCGTGTTGTGTGCGTTTTGAACAGTAAAACGGAATTATATTTTACTGTAATAAAAACTAGCAAGGAGTTGATATAAACACCAAATTAAAGCACCCAAAAGAATCACCCGATATATTTTAAAAATACTCCGGAACAAAAAACCCAGCTGAACCTCACGAAACAATCGAAAAAGGTTACTAGTAATATCTAGCTTTGTTGAAGTTATATCATGTATACATATCATCAACAATCTTAATCATCTCATGACATGCCATGATAAAAATCAAACTTATCAGAATTTTGACATTTTACAACTTAAACGTCACATGCATGCACATAAACTTGTAGCCCACGTGGACTTTGCACATGCATGTTATGTTATAAGTTGACTCAAGATGAAGCCGTGTTTAAGGAGTTTTTTAGACAACTAATACACCATAAACATGCAAGTCACTATAAATATACACAACCATGTGTAATTGTTCATATTCTACTTCTTTCACCCCTAAGTGCATCAAAAAGTATACATTCACAAATGATGGTATTGCTAAATGTTTATTCCCGTTGTTACATCAAATTTATCATATATGTTATGAATGGCATTTTTTATTGTGTAACATGTTAGAGCACGACATTTTTATTTCATTTTGAGGTAAGTTCGTTAATTAATGTGAAAAATTGTGTCCTTCAGCAAATGATCGTGATTTTGTTTAAGCCAAAGGGTGGGAAATGTCGAACGAAAGCAATGATGGTAGCTGCCAAAGCATTAGGTAAAACAAGTATCTACTTCTTTAGCTTTATTATCTTTTCTCAACCTTTTCGCTTGATCTTCTCTATAAAACCATGTTTCTAGTTAGTATGATGTGAATCAAGAAGAAAGTAGTTATATGATATCTTGATAATACTTATGGATGTAACATTGTAATTACTTTCAAGAAATAGGTAAATTAACATGTTCTATTAAGTACTTCATTTCTTGCAAACGTGCATAACTTACTTGAATACGTGTGCAGGTGTGATTTCAGTGGAGCTACAAGGGGAAAACAAGAACTACTTGGTGGTGATCGGGGATGGGGTTGATGCCGCTGCATTGACAAGCTCGGTTAGGAAGAAGGTCAAGCACGCGGCACTAGAATTGGTTCAACAGTTGTAACTTCTTTCAAGACTATGATCCAAATTGTCTAAACTGCTAAATCAATTGCAGAATCAAATATTGTGTTATATGATTTAATTTCACTACATTGTATTATTAATAGACTATTATTTGTGATATAGGATTGTTTGTACTGATCCAAACTCGTATAGTACTTTAGGCATGTTGTATCGTATTTATGTTGTAAACATGTTAATAATATTAAGTAATTTGCAAAAATTATCCTTGCGGTCCAAATTGCATGTTTCGTTGGTATGGTTTGGAAAGTGCAAACGGACTCCCTGTGAAGAAACCCTGAGTCCGATTCGTCCTTGGTCAACTTGAAATAACTGAAATACCCTTATCTTCATCCTTCATAACTTTTTCCTTGAATTTTTATTTTTAAATTAACTTCACCATCTTCATCCTAATTTCAAAATTTACATATGTAAAAAAAGAACATTGGTTTTTTTTAACAGGTATTTTATTGATAAAACTAGCAAGAAGCTAGCAACTACAAAGATATAAGATTCGGGTTCTTGAGCCAATCGTTCCAACTGAACGACGCTTTACATCTATACTGACACTAAAAATAAGACTTACACACTACATCGTCAAAAAACATCGCCTTCAAAGGAGCCTTAGCCTCGAAGATAAGCTTATTACGAAACGTCCATAGAAGCCACCTCATAACATAAAAAACTCCTTCAAGCATCAATTTATTTCTATATGGAAGCCGCAGATTTACTAACCAAGCCAGCCACCCGTCATACGACTCGAACTCCACCCCAGTCACACCCCACCAGCGAGAAATTAGGCAAATAACTTGACGAACCATGCAACACGAGAAGAATAAGTGACTAGATGTCTCCACCCCCTTATCGCATATAACACACCTAATATTATCGATACAAATGCCACGCCGAGAGATATTAAATCTAGTTGGCAGCGAATCAGACATAACCTTCCAAGCATGAACATTAACCTTAATCGGTACAAATTTAATCCACCTAGTTTTATAATCAACCCCCGGAAGTAATTTAACATCGATCAATTTACGAACCGAAGCCACAGAAAAATCGCCCGAACTCTCCAACGCCCATGTCCATATATCCGAAACAGGCGCTAACATAATGACTTTCACCAAATCCACCACCTCATCAAACTGTTCTTGCTCAGCACCCCCTCTCGGGGCTCTACGAAAAGAAAAAGCCAAACTGGGCTGCGCTAATTTCAACCCAACAGAAATCGATTTACAAGATTCAAGAGCATACAAACGCGGATACCTGTTTTTAAGCTTACCGCCTTCGCTCCAAGTATCCTCCCAAAAAGCCGTATTCATACCATTCCCCAGTTTAATGCGCATATTATTCATTAAGTCAATACCATTATTCAACAATGCATTAACTTCATGAATAATATTCATCCAACAAGACCTTGTACCTGCTCTCGTAGTCTCACCTATTTTACCATTAACCTCATGAATCGCCTTAATGACTCTAACCCATAAAGAAGATTCTTGCATATGAAACCTCCAGATCCATTTGAACATTAACCCTCTATTCAACGCATACAGGCTCGAAACACCAAGACCTCCACTTTCTTTAGAAGCTAAAACCTTCTTCCAATTAACCCAAGATGCCTTCTTACTGTTAGTGTCATGGCCATTAAAAAAATGACTACGGATCGATTCAAGCATACGAAGCACACCTGAAGGGAATTTAAAGATAGACATATGAAATGTAGGCATAGATCCTAAAACCGACCGTAATAACGTAAGCCTTCCTCCAATTGACAGTGTTTTCATCTTCCACTTAGAGAGGCGTTTCTTAACCCGATCAACAACCTCACTCCACGCATGTGTCCTAGACATAGACCCCCTTACACTAGAGCCGAGATATAGGAATGAAGGTTTAAGAACAAGTCACCCAAGCTTCAACGCAGCCCTTTTAACTTTATCACTATTCATATGAACTCCCATAATTTTACTCTTGCTCATATTAATTTTTAAACCCAATGCCCTATAAAAACACTCAAGAACATGCACTAAAGTGGTAATATTACTCTCGCACCATTGTCCTACAAAAACCGCATCGTCCGCATAGAACATATGAGATAAATTCACCGAGCCGCCTAATTTCATACCCTAAAACATACCCGCATCCACCACACGTTGAAACGATAAATGAAGGCTTTCCATGATCAAGATGAAAAAAACGAAGACAACGAATCTCCTTGTTTAAGCCCTTTGCCAAATTGAAATTCCTCCGTTGGACTACCATTAATGATAATAGAGCCTCTCGAAGACCTAAGGCAACATTGAATCCATTTACACCACTTTCCTCCAAAACCAAACTTACTTAAAACGTCATCCAAAAAATCCTATCGGACCGAATCATAAGCTTTCTCAAAATCTACCTTGAAAATTAAAGCATGTTTCTGTTTCACCTTGCACCACTGAAGCACTTCGTTAAGAATAAACGGGCCATCTAAGATCTGCCTATCCGCGATAAACGCAGATTGCACCTCACTAACTATGTCGCCCAAAACACCAACAAGACGGTTCGCCATAATTTTAGCAATGATTTTATACAAACTCCCCACAAGACTAATAGGTCTAAAGTCCTTAACCAAATTAGCATCCGGAATTTTTGGAATCAACGCAATGAAGGATGAGTTACATCCTTTCGGAATATCATCGTATGTAAAGAAGTATCTCACAGCATCATATACATCGCTTTCAATGAGGTACCAAAAACGCCGATAGAACCCGAAAGTGAAACCATCCGGACCCGGAGCTTTATCCGTCCCACAATCCCACACCACCTTCTTAATCTCGTCGTTGGTCACCTCACTCTCCAACTCCCTTTGCTGATCTGAAGATAAGCTCTTCGGGAAGCTCATCTGAAGAATCGCGCGACTATGACCCGGTTTACAAAACCAGTTACTGAAATGATCAATAAATTCTCTCTTCACTCTATTCGGATTTATCATCGCAGATTCCGTCAGCCAATACAAACCCCCGAATATTCAGAAGATTGCATTTATTGTATTAACATGCCATGAAAAAAAACTGGAATTCCTCCATCCCCTTCACTGCCCATTTGTACTTTAAGGCTTTTGAGCCACCTCAAGCGAATTTTACTTATTCAATACCTGAAGTTATTACATTACTCCACTCTTTTTCCTTAAATCCCCCTCCGCTGTACCTTTACCATTATCAATAATCGAATCCACAGCCTCGAGATCGATCTTGTATTGCGCTTTAATATTTTTCACACTTAACATATTTGTTTTATTCCAATCCCGAATTTTATTTTTAAGGAATTTTAACTTACCCATCATCCTTCTCATTGCATTAGACCCCTCACACGGGCTCTCCCTCCACGCATCTCTCTAAAATTTTACAGAATCCATCCATCTCAAACCAGTAATGAAAAAACCGAAATGGAGTTGGACCATAATCAAAATGAGCTTCACGAAGTAAAATAGGCCGATGATCAGAAATGTAACGCTCCAAGGTAATAGCATTGATATTCGGGCACGTACTTAGTAAACTTTCAGACACAAGAAATCTATCTAACTTACTCATCTTTCTTGCGGATTTGTGGCACCACGTAAAAGAACTCCCACCTAGAGTAATCTCCACCAATCGAACATCATAATGAATAGAATTGAACACATTAGCACCATGCACATTAAACACTAAACCGAACCTATCCGATTTATAGCGAACCTCATTAAAATCACCCATGATAACCACCCCCCCTCTCCACTTACCAATCACTCGATGCAAATAATCCTACAACAATCATTTCTCACTGCCATCTTGTGGAGCATACCCCTACGCGATCAAGTAAATTCTGCCCTCAGTTCAGTCCAACGCCATACTCCTCTAACCATAACAAAAGTAGTCTGAGATAGTAACATTACTTTTACAAAAAGAATTAGGATCCCACACACATAAAATGCCACCCGAGTTTCCTACAGAATCACTATGAACATAATCAAAAGCCAAGTTCCCCCAACACGTCCTCACACATTAGAGATCCATGTTATCCATCTTTGTTTCTTGCAACACCAAAAAATTCACCTTATTCTTAATGCACAACTTCTTAACCCAATCTTTTTTAGCCTTTTGGGCAAGGCCTTGAATATTCAAAGACAGAAAATTCATCGATTTACCTCCTCCACTCCTTGTGATTCAATGATCTCAGCCATATTAGACATACAACCATCCATTTTGTACCCATACTAAAATAAAAAAAAGAAAAAAAAACAGACCGACTTGTTATACAGTTTGCCCAACTTTCACCACCTCATCAAGAATACCCAAAATAGAGCCACCTGTTCGAGGTATCACAGATTTTTTAAAGTGACCAGAAGGAGCCGATTCAACACTATCATCCTTAGAATTCACCTTGAATCTATTACCACTAGAAACATCATTAGCCCCATCCATTCTGGAATTACTAAAATCCACAACATTGTCATTAATGTCCCCCTCAACATGCATTGAGTTCGCATCAGTACCCTCTTGAGGAGTAAGTCCAGGAGGAAAACTTCAACTACCTTCTGACTTATTTATCATTTCCAGCCATATTTATTAATTTTTGTTGAGCAGTCGAATAAATGTTTGAACGGATCTTCTGACTTAAGCATTAGTGTCATTAATAAATATAGAAACGAATTATAGAAAAACTTCCTCGTTGCGTTTCGTAAATGTTCCTCCTCCAAGTTTAGATTCATCTCCTATATGTCTACCTCAAATAGGGTTTTCCGGACCTCCTCCACGTCCGCTAATCACTCCCACCTACATGCCCGTTCATGATCAATTATGATACCACCATCCTTAGATATACGACAACATCCAGATCTCATCGTTCCGATACATCAGTACAAATCAAGAACCTACCCCATGGGTTTCAACAGCAACGAATCTTAATACCATCCCTCGATTATAATTTGAATTCCTCCAAGATACTTCTTCCTGACTTCGTATGGATACAGAGGCATTTGGAATGAAAACACGTATCCTCCTGATCATCAACATCTATAATTTCTCCTCCCCACTTAGGCCGTAAAACTTTGAAATTATTGTAGGAATTAAGTTAACCTTATGATCACAACCAAGAACAAGTAGTGAGATGTGGTTGTGTATGTGTTAGAAGAGAGATTGGATGGAAAATGGATGAATTGTATAAAGATGGAATATGGAAAAATGGAGACAACCAAACCACGTCTCCAGGCTAGGAGAGGGCCTTAAATAGTACCATTATATTGGTGCCGACCCGTAGGGTTCTAATGGGCCTTCCATGGGTCTAGGGCGACGAGATTACTAATTCTAGTTTAAGACCTAAACCTACGAGCTAATACTATTACAACATTTATACAGATCAAACTAAATAGGAAGAAAATATATATAGGTATGGTTCCCATGAATGCAATCAACATGCATATAATCATGCATGTATAACCATACGTAATATGTGGCATACAAATTAAATTCTCATGAATGTTCAGGCATATGGTATTAACCAGTAATCATTCGTATGACTTTAGGGTTATTGTTTTATGTCGTTTGACTTTTGGAATCGTATCATTAATTGTTTTGAGGTTGCGTGTTGAAGAAACATGTAATCTTATGATCTAAACCAAGAAAGAGAGAGAGATGTGGGTTGTGATGTTTAGATAGAGAAAGTGATGGAATGGATGATGTTATTACTATGTGGAAATATGGAAGAAATGAAAACAACTAACCCCTCTCCAAGGCTATGAGAGGGCTTATATAGTTACATGATGGCCGGCCCATAGGCTATGATAGGCTTCCCATGGACCTTGGGCCGGATTAGCCTTATGTTTGTCTATCAGGTATGAGCATGTGGCTATGGATCTTGTGAGTCAGCTGGAATCAGGAACCTCCACCACCATCTTTAAATAGCCTGCATAAAACAGTTAGCAATAAAGCGGGGGGACGAATATGGCTTTGTCATTCGCCCAGGTTTGGTTGGAGTAACCTTCAGATCCGTGAGGATCGACCTGTGATCAGATAGATTCAATTTAAGAAGAATCTTCTTGACAGGATTTCCAGCTGTAGTATTGAATCTTTCTAACACATAAGTATTAGATTCATCGTACTCAGCATGTTCTCATTATCGGAACGTCTCAAAGCAGACAGCACGATAAGAGTGAACCAGTGAGTTACTATCTCACCGATTGATATAGAAAATTGATTTGAAAATCAATCGGTGTATCACTTGCAAAATTGTTTTTGTGACACACCGAGAGTGTTAATCATTTCAAAAATTCATTAACAACCGTTGATCCATTTCCTGGAACAAGTTTGATTCTTATAGAATCGCACCATCGTTTCTTTCCAGTTGTCACAAGTTTGATTCATAAAGAATCGCACAAGTTACCTACCATGAGCTTGTTTGATGTTGGCTCAAGCAGGATTTCCATCTTCATTGTGAATACCTAAGTATCACTCGGATGTTCTGGCAAAATCACAAGGATCTTGCGTAGGACTCTAATGATATTACTTGATATTCACATTGTGTGAGATAACAAGCTAAATTATGACAAGTGTCCTAATGAGATTAATGGATGATCTCTTTTGGCTCTAGACTCAATAGTGCACTTTTAATTTTAGTGATCGGAGGCTGGAGCTGAGTGCCACCTTTTCAATATCAACTAACTCGGAGTGAGAAAGTCAATAGAAATGAGTGTATCTCCGTGAGTTTTGAAACAAAGTCTTTCCGACTTTGAGTGGCTGGGAGGGGTTTGTGCATAGCGTCACTGGGTCCATGACTGTCTTCAATGTCAGACAACACCTAAGTGTTTCTGACAGCATATGTATTGACCCGGTTTCTGCCTAAGTGTATGGAGGGCTTCTTTCTTTTCACCCTTTATCCTTACATTTCTTTTTCATTCTTCAACCCCTTCAATGCTTACCGAGACTTCATAACTAACACCTTGTTGGGTTTGTTCCAGTGTTAGCTCCATCTCAGTCGACATTATTCCCGATTCTCACTTTTTCTCCTTTTTAATCATACCTAAGGACTTCTACACTAACTAGTGGATATCCCTGGGTAGATCCCTCCGGTTCTAGCTGGATCATGGGATTTGAATACCTATACCTAACCACCTTATAGCTCCATAAAATTAAGTACATGGTCGGTCTTTTAGGGTATTCCATCATCATCATAAACCAAAAACATTGAAAAATTCATTCAAAGTGTCTGATATGAATATCAAAAGGTTTACACTTTGAATGTTTTAATCATCACTAAAAGCTCCCCCTTAACATGTGCATCGTAATCGTAGTACATGCTAAGTGTGGAGTGCATCGAGTCCATTTTAATTGATTACTTCTGTCAATATACATTAAGTCCAGGTTAATCACATTTTCTCCCCTTATCTAAAATGTTAATCCCTTGATATTTTGGATATCAATTGATTAACCATTTAGGGACAAAATGATGTATTCTAGCAGACTAGAACATATTATTGCTCCCCCTCAACTTTTGAGGGTTTATAAGATGGCATATTATTGCTCTAGTTCTGAAAGATTAGCAGCTATAGCATGAGACGTCTTGGCTTCCTTTGACGATCGTACCAGAACCTCAGACTCGAGTTGTTCGTTTACTAACTTCTCAATTTTTAGAGTGATCTTCGAGACTTCTTTCTTGACTTGTTCCTTGATTACTTTCTTCATTCCTTCATCGATTAAATCAAGGATTTGTTGATTGTCAGTATGAGCCTCTTCTCGAATTCTATCATACTTTAGTTAGACTGCAACATTTACTGCTTCCTTCAGTTTATTTGCAGGTACTGATCAACGATGCCAGGAATAGAATAGAGTGCTTCAGCATATTGATTTGTTTGTTTAAATTCCGAGAAGTTATCTTCTAAGGCTTTTAGTTTGTTATCAAAACCAAACAACGAAGCAAAGTCAGGAAGATTTTGAAGTGAGGAGCTTGGAGT